>JAQFYU010000733.1:0-19092 GCA_034694905.1 Ceratophysella granulata | reverse complement strand
AAATCATCAAAAACGACCGGACTTTTTAATTGAATTAAGGCAATGTCAGATTGAAGATTTCTGGGGTCATACGAAGCAGGAATAAATGCTGCCTTCACCTAAATGGGTGTTTTATTTGTTTATTTGCCATTTCATTTTCATTTTTTTTCGCAAAAATTTGTACCGATCGAATTTGGACGAACCGATCCTTCAGATTGACACTGTAATTGCTGCTTATGGGAGCAAAAACGAGTTGATACAGTTCCATATCCTCACCTACAGTTACACAGTGACCTGTAGGGTCAAAGCTGGGCTGTACATGTTTCTCATATACACAAGCAAGCTAATAATATCGAAAATAAGTAGTCACAGGTCACAGCGAAATTACCTGCAGTAATGACAACGGATCTCTCGATTAATGACCCGCCACAAATAAAACTGAAATCTCCATCACCTTGTCTCTTAAATATGGCCGCATACCAAGGAAATGCAACTTCAGATGTAGTTTTGACCCCGTTGGCAAGTTGAATTTGGAATCCGCTGGAAATATGGCCGCATTCTGAAAACGTGAAATTGAACATGTTAGGATTCTAACTGGATTCTTGAAAATATAATCAAGTCAAACCTACTGCACCGGAAATGAACATTAATTCAAAAAACGAATGTCTAAACGACAATAACTTTGTTACCTGGTTCACAAGCAAATGGTTTGAATGGTCCCCATTTCCCATCAGTTCCGCATTTCATTTGTACCCAAGAAACTCGGTACGATGAACGATATTGCTCGTCACAGGTCAACGTGGCAACACTCCCAGCCAAAGCTGTGTTACAGTTCGGGAGCATCTTTCCTGTGTTATCCATGCATTTTGCCACTACGCCCTTAATATTGTATTAATTAACAGCTGTTTCCCAATATTTCAGAATACAAATCATCAACCCACCTCAAATGTTTGCAAGGGGTGACAGAGTACTTCCGAATCTGGACTATCTGATGTTATTCTTGTATTAATGGCTTCTTCTTCGGAACGAACTGCTTCACATACGTTCGGAAGCTCATCTGATGCTTCGCTACAATCTTTGATACCATCGCAGAGATTATCATGCTTTATGCATAATCCGTACAACCCGCATGGATAGTGTTCTGCCGGACAACGATTGACAGCTTGACAGAATATGGCGTCTTCGTCCGAATTATCGTCACATTCCTTGTTTTTATTACAAACCTTTGACAATGGAATACATTTCCCGGTGGATTGGCACGTGAAATTCGTTGAGCCGCACCTGAATAAATCATATACAATTTAGAGCTTCACTTCGTGAAAATTCGGAAAGTTCATAGCATATGGCCTACACCCTTCAATGCCATAACAGCTAAACTAAAAACAGCAAAAGCCAAAACAGCTAAACAAAAACAGCTAAAATAAAAACAGCTACGATGTGATTACAGCTACGCAATAATAACAGCTAAACCAATAATAGCTAAAATATAAACAACTACTCAGTAAAACAGCTACGCAATGTTAACAGCTAATACTGCTGATCCAATGATTACATATTAAAATTACTTCGTTAACACTTTCACAGCAAACTCATGGGATCAGTAGTTTTCGTTGCTATTATTGTGTAGCTGTTTTAGCGCATAGCCGTTTTTATTTTAGCTAATATTGGTTTAGCTGTTATTATGCTCTAGCTGTTTTACTGCGTAGCTATTTTTATTTTAGCTGTTTTTGTTTAACTGTTTTGGCTTTAGCTGTTTTTAGTTTAGCTGTTATGGAGTGCTTCGGGCCTACACAACGTTTTGCAAAATCCAGGGAAGAGTGTTGGTCGGATCCGCAAAAAAGTAGATGGTATCCTGATCACATGACCCGTGTTTCTTCCCAGGAATTAAAGCTGTCAAGCCCTTCAAGTAGAATCTTCTGTTAACTTTGGTCACCAACGCACTTCCGTGAAGCAGAATACATAAATCATTCGTTCCTGCTGTTTAAAAAATGAAATTTAAAGATGGCATGATTAGTTTTGACCACTATGAAAACTTTGCTATTTTGTGGCGCATATTTACTTGAGACAACGGTTCCACAAAATGTTCGCTGCGGTGAACCTTCATAGGACTTTCGAAACAAGGCTTCACACTCAGTTCTTGGTGAAATCTTAACTTGACCGAGTCGAAGGTGCAGATTTCCAATTGAGCTTGAATTAGGGAGTTTTGTGTAACCCGACAGCGTCAATCCAGTTTGATTAATTGCAGGAACGCTATTTGCTAATTTACTATTGAGACAAATGGACCGAACGTATGGAGATTCTAGATACAACGGAGTTCGCAAGTGAACAAGAACCATGTGATACACTTTATTTTCTGAATTGTGTCCCGTGTAAGGAAGGACATAGCTGACCTGAAAATAACGGGATTTAAATAATTATTGCATTAATACGCTTTTACATTTTAAGGCTGCGACGCTATCGTCTCACATGCAAATTTTTCGCTAGTTTGGAAAATATTTAAAGTTCATCATATTACAACCAAATAACTTTTACTAAAATCCAGTATATCTAGGTTTAAATATTTTAATTTTAATATTTACAAATGGTGTTACATTTTACTTATTGACATGACATACCCGTACAACCTGCGTGAACTCATCACTGTCATTGATGTCATTCGTCTCGAGTCCTGCCACAACAATAGTGTCCTTTGGCAGTGGGATTTTATAAGGTCCACCATTTCTTGATGCGGCTCCATAGGTTTTACCCAACAAGGTCAAAATTGTATTTGGTCCAATGATTACGCCACTGAGCAAATACTTGTATGACGAATCGTTCTTCGAGCGGATGAAAATCTCTGCCGTCCAAGGTGCCTTGCTTCGAAGGTCACCTTCCACATCCAACACCCTTCCGCAGTTCAGCTGCACTAGAAAAGGTCAAAGGTCAGACAACTAGTGAGGTTAAAGTTTGCAGTTACAGTATTTATTTATGTAAAATTATTTTCAAAAGTTGTGTAATGATAATATATCAACTACACCTCACAAAAATCTTTTTCACTTCAGGTATCCGTCGAAATAAGTGAATTTTTTAAATACATTTTGAACGGTGTCGTTTCTTGTATCAGACATTTAATACTGGCATCAACATCAATTCATTAGTTAAATTCGGAAGACCTAAACCTGTAATATGTAGAACTTTGAACTTTTATGAACAAATTAACCCAATTCAAATTGACTAACCTGCAGGAGCCACCGTGACAGTACTGAGACATTTTGCTGCTGTAAAGATCAGAACACATACAAGAAGTTCGGTGCTTCTTCGAGAGCTAAGTTGGAGGTTGGAATGCATGGATTTCAATTTGACTAAATAATGCACCTCTATGATGGATGTGATGGACTTGTATTTTACAGGTTCTGTTGTGCTTATCTTATTTAATGAGGCCTTTGTTAGCACACCTGGTCCTATCATCACTTCTGATTATGGAACTTTACTATGACTATGCTCCTTTGTCTTAACAAGCGAGGGCTATTATATTCGAACTGGTTTGACAAGTGTTACCTTGATTTTCCATATAAACTGGCATTCGGCTTGTTACTTTCATGTTACATGAGGTGCAGAGTTTAAATTTGCAATACGGATCAGTACGGATCTCAGATACACTGCCCTTACCATGAAGCTTGGGAATTAACTATTTTGTATTACAATAATCTATTTAAATTAATTTGTAAGTGGCGTGCGTATACCAATCAATCTGTACACTTCAAAGCATTCGTCGTACTTCGGACATATTTATTTCTTATTTCAAAGTATATCAAATATCGTGAATCTTTACAGTAGCATAAGAGAACACATATACAGTTCGTGTACCAGGAACTAATGAGCTCTGTAATCTCTTCTACGTTCTAATAAGAATGTCCCCATTCTCTCTGCGGATCGCCTTCTCGGTAGTCTGCTGTAAACACAAACATTTCTCAAATTAATTTATTTGATTTACAGTAGTTAAACCGCAGAGCATTGACCTATGGCTTAAGGTAAACATAATTGAATGTATACCTTGCTCATATTCATAATTACCCCCAAAATCGGGGTATCTGAGCTCATCCTCTTGGGCTGGACCTGGCATCTGATTTCTGAAGGCAGTCTCTTCATTGTTTTCAAAATTGGTTGGGCTTGGGCCATTCTCTAATCAATGCAAAATCAAAATTAGCTTTTGCGTTATTGATTTTGTTAGCAGTATCGAGCTACTACCATTTCTCCAATCATAAATTGGACTTGGCTCTTGAGGTTGCTGAAGGGTTGAAATTGGTAATGGCCGCGTTTCTGCAGGGGGAGATGATGTCACATATTCATTATGAAAGAGCTCTCGCTTGATTTTCGGTTTCACAGTACTTCCTGGCTTATTGAGCTGATTCAAGGATCTTCCAGAACCTTCGCCCCATTCCGCTGGATCTTCAATCCGGTCTTTCATTGCACCTAAAACAATGATTCCAAGTAAAACGTAAAAAAGGATAGACCATAGCCGTTTTCTTCATTATTTGAACAAGCAAAGTTGGGCTTATGGGATTGCCCTGTCTGTCTGTCTGTCTGTAACGTTTTCAAATGGGAGGCCAAGGTTATATATAAACACGTTTACTTGTTTTGCACTAACGTTTGCCAAATTTGGTTCTGAAGCCAAAGAATTCGTTGGACTCGGGACTTGGTGGAGGTGAGCTTCTCGAAAATCCTGAAAAAGTTATAATAAACGATTAGGGATTTTAATTATTTAAGTATTAAATGATTCGCTTACGCTTTAGAGCATCGGAAGATGGGAATTTACTCTCCCGCATAGCTTTGAAAGCTTGGGTTTCTTGAACGCTGTTCTGACGCTTTGGTCGTAGAACTGGAGAGTTTGGCCTTGCAGCGGCAGTTTCAAGATATTGACGTCTTCGTCTAAGTGTTTCAGCTGCTGCGGATTGAATTCTACGCTGATTGGACGAGGTTCTTGGGTCATTTGCTTCTTCATAGTCATTTTGTCCTATTTATAAAAATACGTGTTTAGTTAATGCTTGAAATTGTATAGTTTTTTAAAGTTCTAATTACTTTTTGAGAGGTAAGATGGGTCATACTCCAGATGATCCGGATGGAAATCTGGTTCTGAATTTGCATCATGAGCGATAATCGGCTCACCATTATGATCTAAGGTGTGAAAATGAATAATTTATTTATAATTTGTTCACCAGGTTTTATTGTATTGTACTATATTTGATGTACCTTCGTTAATATTGATGTACGGGCCTGACTGGTAATCATTGCCTTATTTAAAATGATAGGATAAAACACGATTAAATACATTGAATACCCGAAAGCTATTTAATTAGTAGATTTGTATTACGTTTTCTTAATACTCGCTCTTCGCCACCAAATCCAGGAATATCGGGACCGGGACCCAGATCGTATTCCATCTGGTAGTCTGATGGCAGGTAACCTTCGGCGCCTATATTGTCGGAAATCAAATCAATTCAAATATTCTGAAGAAAATTGGAGATGCGCCTGTAAAACCGGCTTACCGACAGCAGCAGTCCAACACCAGGACAGCATAAGTGCAGAAGTGATGGAAATTAACGTAGATTCCATGTTTTTAAATGTAAATCGCAAATTAAAATACAAAATCAGGCGTAAATGAACCAGGTTATCTGAGTTTCGCCTTATGGTACGGGAGATGGGAATTATTTGGCAGGGGCAGGACGCATCATCGGTGTCAGTCCGCTTTGGCTATCTCAGCTATGAGACGTGGCAATCTTATCTATATCTACATCCAAAGTCGAAATGTTTGCAGAGGACTCCGTGCCTATTACAGTGACACGGAGTAAACAAATTATGTTTATACATGTTTTTATTTGAACTGTTTCTCAGTATATCGTGTTTAGTGAATCTTCTTTATTTGCAAAGTACAAGACAGGGGACATAGGGATTGACTCGGATTCTTTTTATACTTTAAAAAATCTTAATAATCTATAATATAATTACATACGTTTTCTTATCATATGGTAATTCAAAACTTTAACTGATCGGCGTGTGATTTTAATTGTACATCGTACAATGAAAGTATAGGTATAAATAAGCGAAGATGAGATTTGCTTAATTCGAGATAGGTAAACATTTGACTGGGTTGAATGATTTAGTTTGTAAAGCTTCCGGTTTTGGCTTATGGCTGATTAACGGTCGAAAAAAGTTTCATTCATAACGTGTGGTATGTCACGAATCTTCAATCTGTTCGTATGTCCTCGCCGAACGACGTAATAAACAAACTTTTAAACTTCGATTTAACGTCAGACGAAAAATTAGGAAAGTTTTTTTTATAGAAGTTTATTGCATGATATTAGTTGCTTTACCGTTCTTCCCCTTTGCTCGAATTGAACTGAACGAGGGTCATTTCAAAAGTTCGTACGCGTGTTTGACAAACGATATCTCTGGGTAGGATGAATGGTCAGTTTTACAACAATTTTAGTAGAACGGAGCGTTTTATTTATAAAATTTTGCTAAAATTCAAAATCGTTGTCTATGAGTACGTTTCAAGAAAAATTTCTATAATTCAGCAGATATAGCGGACCATGCTTTTTATCAAAAATTCAACACATTTTACCAAGTTGCATGAACGAAAAATATTATTTTGTAATTCACCCAAATGCGATTATTTATCTATATCAGCTGTCTAAAAAATCCAAAACAGAAACAACTAAACTTCAATTCTTGAAATTTTATATATATTCTCAGAATTGCATTATCATCACGAACGGATCATCGGCTACTCCTAATGGTAAAGAAAAACGGGAGAAAAAATATTTAAGAGCAAAAGTTTTAAGAAGAATCTGAGAAGATGACAAAATTCTTTTTCCAACTGCTACTTTAATAAAAAACTGTCCACATGAATATTTTTAATCATTCTAACTTGTGGTGATAGTTTCGACCCAATCCATTCATCCTAACCAGAGATATCGATTGTCAAACAGGCGCACGAACTTTTGAAATGACCCTCGTCTAAAGCCAGATCAGATTACTGTGTTAATTATTGAGGCTATTCCGAATTTTGCTCAATTTGAAAAGGAAATGCGAACCAAAGTCTGGCTGTGGCTGTACGCATGCACTATGCACCACCTGAACAACGAGCATCTTTATTAAGATTTTTATTAAAATCAACGTTGCATGAAATTTACTGAAAGTTTAGCTTAAACTACTAACATATTTTACAGCTACGATTCTCTCAATGTCCTTCATATTTTCAAAATAGGGAGATCTTTATTATATTATTATTTTTTATTTACAATCCTTTATTCAGGCTTCCACGATAAAGTTGAAGATACACGTTACACGAGATCCTCTTTATTTTTCTGTGATGTGATACGTAGAGCCTTGTAGTGCTAGTACACAATTATTGAATTTTTTCCGAAGTTTTCTCAATTTCAAACTCAAACTTATAGTTGAATTGAACTCCTTCCATGAACAAGCCCTTCAGCTCTTCCAAAATTGCCTTATTAATTGCTCCCTTAATTCTTAACTTAATCTCGTCATCCGTCGGAGTTTTCAGTTCCACTTTCTCAATGAACACAGGTTCGTGATTTTTGAATTCTTCTTTTTCAGGGTCTACTTCTGGCATGAAACCTTTGCCTTCTTCAATCGATTTTGTGATGTCATAGTACACGGCGGCTGTGGATTAAAATGAAACGATTACGACTTTAAAATTAATACCTTTCAGCTAAATTCATTATGAGTTTTAAGAAACGAAATAGTCTAACCTGAACAAAGCGTGTAGCTCATTGCTAGAAAATAAGACAGACGGATGAGAGACATATTTGCCGAATTTTTGAAAATACTGGAAAATACACAGAAAAATATTAAAAATCAATAGACACTTCTTTTGTGCGATGAACTGCAGTGGAAAATTTGGAATGTAATCAAATTAACAGAGAACCCTTGATTTATACCCCGCGAATCTGGTAGAGTTTATTAGCATATTGTTAATTTTTAATTTTTAATACGGTGCGTGCGTAGCTTTTTTAAAGTTTTAATTAACAGTCAAAGCAGTGCTGATAATGCTACCATAACAGCTTTTATTGATTCCAATGGTTTAGCCGCACCCCAAATAAATTCACGTTTCTCAGTCAGAAGTCCGAATTTAGCTAAGTAGAAAATAGCTTAGTTGATCGTAGAATAGCATAGCTCACTAAAAATAAATTATATTTTCGCCGCAAAATTAACTAATTTGAACGCCAATTTGGCATGCCGCTAAGAAATAATCGGATTTTTACGAAAAAATAACTAGTTTGAGAGCAGAATGATATTTGGCTTGCCGTAAATAAATCCGATTCTCATCGCAAAATTAAATTGAAAATAACTAAGTTGACCCCAGAATAACCAAGTTCGCCGCAAATAAATCGGAATTTCACCGAAAATCAGCTAAATTGACCGCAGAATGATATTGGTATGCTGCAAATAAGTCAGATTCTCACTGTAAAATTGAATTAGTTGAAAATACCTTATTTGATCAGAAAAATTTTGATTAGAAAAAATTAATTTAGCCGCAAATAAATCGAATTTTCACCGTAAAATTAACAAAGTTGATTGCAGAATAATATTGCTTGTTGCTAATAAATTCTATTCTCACCGCAAAAAATTAAATTAGTTGAAAGCAATATATTTGGCCGCAGAATAACTTAGTTGACCGCATATTTTCTCCGTATAATTCCAGACCTGCTTCATGTAGAGCTGTATGGTTTTACTAGTTTTGTTTAAGGACATCGCAGGGCATTAAGTCTGACTAACCTTACCTAGCACATTACATCACTGCACACTTTACAAAGAACTCCACAAGCTTATTTATTGCAACTTAAAGTTTATTTACTTTGAGGTGAAATTAAATTATGTTTCAGTGAAAGTAAATTGTAGTCAACTAAATTAGCGATAAAAAAATTATTAGCGCGGAGAATAATATTCAGTGTCTATATGGCTTATTTTTATTGTTTGACCTTCATATATTCAAGAAGACGTTTAAATGTTGAATTCCAGTATGGCATGACTATCAAACGTGAAGACAGGCAAATTGCTTTCTATTTCAATACTGCGAAGTTTCTAAAAGCCTCCATAGCTACGAATTCAAACTGCCTGACGTTTAGTATTTATTACCACATTGTCAATTGTTAAAACGGTGTGTGGCTTCTGAAGTTTTAATGAATAGTGCTGATAATGCGACGTTCAACTATTTATTATTTGCCCTTCGCATATTCAAGAAGTCTGCACTTTAAATTCTAGAATGACTCATAGCTCTCAAAATTAAGGAATTTGAAATAATGGCGGTCAATTAATTTGATAATTCCAGCTACCTTGCAAAAAATCCAAAACTCTAATGGAGAGATGTGTTATTGAATTGAATTTATTTTATTTTAGCCTTGAACTCTCGTAAATTACAAATAATACCGTGTTTTCATCCGTTTGTAATCAAAGTCAAGTGTAATTAAACACAAACCAAGATTAGTAGAAATTCCTTACAGAACTAGTAAATACAAGATTTGAACAGCGTAACTTGGGTATATAATTTCGTCATGATTTCGGTGTGCTTAACTCAGTAAATGTAAATAATAGCTAGATAGAATTAATAACGGTAAGCAGTGCTAGAAGGGCTGGAAGGGCTGGAAGGTCCGGAAGGGGCTGCTGGAAGATCAGCAGCTGGGACAGCGGGCGGGGTTGGGATGACTGAGCCAGTGGCACGGAATCCGTTCACACCATCAGCAGTCCAGTCAATCTTAACTGGGACACCTTCGGGTGACTGGAATTTTTAAAAAGTAACATTTTAGAACAGATTCATATTTAAGGATGATGAGCGAATTATGAAATCTTACGGTGTAGCTGTAAGATCCGCTCTTGGCAATCTTGTTCCAGAGTTCGGACGGGTTTTCGGGGTTTGGGGTTCCTGCAAGAACTTTGGTTTCATCGACAACCTTGATTCCGTTGCTGGTGTCGAAACTGTAAAGAACAAAAATTTGTGAATTGATCGAAAAATACGTCAGTTGATCAAAAACGCATAAATTGATCTAAAAATTTGTGAAACGGTCGCAAAAATTCGTGAATTGAACGTATAAATGCGTAAATTGATCGCATAAATCCAGGAATGAATCGCATAAATGCATAAATTGAACGCATAAATGCGTGAATTGATCGCATAAATGGAAAATACGTGAATTGATCTAAAAAATGCGCGAGTTCATCAAAAACACATGACTTAATTGCTAGAATGCGTCAAAAACTCGTGAATTGATCGTTTGCATCGAACATGTGTGCATCGATCGCAAAAATGCGTTAATTGAACATTGAACTAAAAATTTGTAAATCGATCACAAAAATGCGTGAATTGCACTAAGAAATACGTTAATCGATCACAAAAATGCGTGAATTGACCGTAAAATGTGTGAACTGATCGAAAAATGCATAACTTGTTTGCAAAAATGCTTGAATTGATAAAAAAAAAAGCGTGAACTAACTCAAATCCATTCGAACAAGATTCGGTTTAATTAATTCCAATTACCTGACTGCGTTGATTTGATCTTGCTTAATTTCGTGGTGCAGACGAACAATTTCTCCGACGGGTTGAGCGCTGAAGGTACGGGAACCGGAAGCTAGTGAGCCACTGGCTGGGGCAGATGAGTATCCAGAGTAACCGCTGCTGCGAGGGGCAGCTGGGGTTGGTGCAGGGGCAGGTGCTGGGGCGGGGTATGCACCATATCCATTGGCAGCTACGGCCAGGACGAAAAGAGGCAGGAGGGCAATCTGTGAAAGAGCAGCAATATCTTAACATTTCAAAATTATGAAATAATGAAGTTTAGAAACTTTTAATTCTGAAAATTGATGATTTGTCAAATGAAATATATTTTTAAATATAAGAAAATATGGAGTTAATCGAAAATAGGTGATTGCCGGTGATCTCGAATCTTGAAGGGTTAATACAATTTAGAAGAAAAAATTAAATTTTCAAAACTGAATTCTTACGCAGTGCATTTTGAAAATTTGGGTGGTGCTGTAAAGCGTGTACTAAAAGCTGGAACTGATAGTTCGAATAAGTGACTGATGCTTGACTACGGATTCGGATTCCGTATTTATACTCAAGGGCCTGTTAAGGGTCCCTTGCCTACTCAAGTACCTTAATACTTGTATATTGCTGAATTGCATCATGTACGAGTACAACCAGAATTTGTTTACAGACTCATTTTGTCATTTTCTGCCTAAAACTGGATTTGACGATGACGACCTTCAAAACTAGGTGGAAATCGAACATCGGACAGCTCGTGTTTAAAAATAGGATCTTTTAAAGTTTCAACTAAGGATTCAAGATTCAACTTTGTGCCTTTTTTCGTAGCATGGGTGTAGGATGATTGGTTGTTTGAAGGACAGAGACACTTAAGTCCTTCAAAACTAAACCCTAAACAAATAGTCAAACAATAAGGGATCAGCTTGGTCATTTCAAACAAGCATGTACGATATATTGTGATTTACGATCTGGAGCTACTAGAGAAGTGAAAGTGTCGGTCGATGGGCCTTTGAACCTTAAGGTTAGCCCAAAGCCCAACTGCTACGATACACAATCAATATTAATTCAAAATGTAAAATCGCATTTTTTAATTATGAAATACATTTCGACATCAATTATAGCTGATTGGGTAAATCGATGAATTTTAATTTTATATAGGAAATTGAATTCTGAAATCACATTCACATGACACAAATGTGTTGTCTGTATCTTTACATAAGCGTAGACGAATTATAAATACACAAACAATTATTTTAGGGTTCGACGCCATTTAAAAGTCCAACAAAGTGCCTTAAAAATATAGTACCTATAGTAATTCTTAGCTTATAAGGACAGGAACCAGCATCAAATTCTTATCTCAAGTATTTCCAGAATCAAAGATTTAGAATAGATAAACACATCCCGTTTCGCAAAGACAACAGGAAGGATGCATTTTTGAGAAGATGTGATTACTGAAAAGCCGACTATACGTAAATTTAACATCCGATGTACGAGTAATGCAACTTGCATTTAATTGTATTTGTATTGAGTACAGCTTGCTCAAACATAGGAAAACATAGCTGGCATGACAGACGTATAGTCAAAGCTGTGAAGATGAATCACGACTTTGTCTGTCACCTTTCTGTTTAGTGTTGATGTTGATCCGACGGAAAGTGAAAAGAGATGAAATGAAAAACAATTCTTTTTCCTGAATCCTGAGATGTCTGATCGACATAACGACAGGGATTATGATGACGCTGTACTTTTACTATTGATCAACATGCTAAGCTAAGCTGTCTTTAATGAAGATGTGTAATTATCCGCTTAAATGCTTTATTTCAGTTGATTACAGATATTTAGATGTTTAATTTTGGTTGATATAAATAAAGCTTGCAAATCTTCTCAGATCATCATTTCCAATCGTTTCTTTTAGTACTTCAGTTCAGTGCATTCAAGTTTGAATCTTTTTCCGCTATCCACAAAACATTAATTCAACAATTTGTAAAATTCTAAAGTGGAATCATGATCCGCATACACAGAATCGGATTATTATCAGTGTTCTTTGGAATTTCTAGTGCCTTGATCTCACATCCATTTCCGTATTATCCACCGTCAGCTCCATCACCACCACCCCATTCCGATTATCCACATTACCCGCCTTCAGGCCCGCCGCCAAGTGAAGAACCACTCCCACACTACCCGATTTACCCGCCAACTGGTCCACCACCACCGCCGCCTCCAACCCAAGAACCACCACCACACTATCTCCCGTATCATCGCCCGCCATCCACCCAGGACCCACCACCGTCTCATCATTACTATCCCACTACCACAACCAGTACCACAACACCCGTTCCAACCCACTACTACTTCTATCCCCATCCACCACCCACAACTACGACCACTCCAGTTCCGCCACAACATTACTATGCATATGCTCATCCACCGCCAACAACAACGACCACTCCAGCCCCGCCACAGCATTATTATGCATATGCATATCCGCCGCCAACAACCACTTCAACCACTCCAGCTCCGCCGCAACATTATTTTGCTTATGCTTATCCGCCACCGACAACAACAACCACTCAAGCACCCCCACAACATTTCTACGCCTACCCGCATCCTCCGCCGAATAATTCTACAAAGAAGACCGTTGTGGCTATTTCTAGTATAATTATCCCTGTACCTAATTCGGAGGAAACGGAAGCGGAGAACGACGATTCCAGTCAATCCAGCCATTATCCAAACCCAACAACCAATGAAAATTCGGAAGATGATTCAGAAGAAGAGACACAACCTCCGACGTCTCCATACTATGTAATTGTTTCGAAACCGAATACTCCACCGAGTTCTGCGTATCCACCACCGCCACGCGGAAAACAGCCTTCTCCAGCTGTGATTAAGCTACACAAGTATTTAATAAAATACAGAGATGAGGAGAAATCAGAACCTTCACCGCCACCACCAAAGCATCATCCCTTGGCAATATTTCTGAAAAAGCGACATCCGACAACAACAACCACAACCACAACGACCACTCCGCCTCCACCGTCACCTCCGTACTACTCTCATTATCCACATCCTAGTCCTTCCACTCCATCACCACCACCGCCATATTATCCTCGGTACCCGGATCCAGTTCCGAGACACCCACAACCGCAACAATATCGGAAACGTGGTTATTTACCGCATCCACAACCACAACTGCCCAGTGGACACCCTACTGGCTACTCCCCGCAACCTCCGCACTACAGCCCTGAACCGGACAATACGCCACGTGATTATTCATATTCTTATGAAGTCAATAGTCCTGAAACAGCAGATTTTAAGTCCGCAGAGGTGAGTGGTTCTTTCATGTACAATTCAACTTATCAGTGGTAACTGGAATTGTCGCATAAATGTGATTGCGTTCGCGGAAGCGGAAAAGCTAAGGCGTTATGTCACTTCAAGCATTTTATTAACTTAACACGTTTTAACCCATAAATATGTATATAACGCTTCGTGCTTGTATACAACAATTTTGACGAGATAAGGAGCTGTTGTTTGCATTATTTATGATGAATATGCAGATGAAGTCAAATCTAGAATATGAACTACATTTATGTCGTATTTCTTGTTGACCGCGAGACATGTATTGGCAATTGGGATGAACGAGTATGGGTTTGTCTATTGGCAATGGCAATTGATGGAATGCGCAACACGTATCGACATTATTCAGATATTTCAAATAAAGTCTTTAAATCAATAGTACATACCAACATGAATCTGAAGCGTATTGTTCACGTACTATGCTTGTAACAATGGCACGACGCTAATTAGTGATAAATGAAACAATGATATGCAAATCAGAACCCAAAGGCATGAGTCTTGTATTGTATTTGTATCAAAATTTGAATATGGTCAGACTCTACCTACAAAAGGCACCAAGACGTCCATTTGGCAATAGTAGCTTCGGCTGTCATTAAAGAATTACGTTACATGTGATGGGTGCATGGGCAGGAGAGGTGAATGCCTGCCTAGTCAGAATCAAATGAACACCTTTGCAGCCACTATAATTTATGATGCATCTATGAATCAATACATTAAGTTAATTGTCAGGGGCTGAACTTAAAGTGATAGGGGTTGGTGCAGAGCGTCAGGCACTACTAGGTACATTGTTTAATCACTAATCAACTTGTCTCTGAACTATGTATATGTCAAAGAATGAGAATTAGTTCAAATTCTTATATGAAAAACCGGTTCAAAAATTGCTTGTATTACTAAATAAGATCATAACCTGTCTCGTTAATTATAATTTTCTCAAGTGTGAAATTCTTCATTTGACTTCTTTCGTTTGGAGTGCAAAAAAGTATCCAAGGGACATATACACATTGAATGACCTTGGGTGTTCGTCTGTCCGTCTGTAACGGTTTTCTAATGCAATTCAATTACGGACAGATGCTGATGCATCTCGCTTTGGCGGAGTCCCTTTAAGCGGAAGTATTTAAAAATTCAAATCAATATTCACCAATGTTTGTATTACGCATAATCTGTTAATCTGAGAGGATCGTATTTTGAAAACGCAGACGCCTCTAAAATATTCAGTATTAATTTTTAGAATTGGAATACAGGTGTCCTACTTCACTGCTACTTCATCTTCTGTTATTTTTTTCATTTTTAAAGGAAGTAAAATTAAACAAGTGTGAATCAACAAATACAATATTACTGCATACAGTAATTTAATTGATCTGGGTTTAAATCAAATATTTTGAACATAAATCGGTTTAAATAAAGAAATTCGGATTAAAATCGAAAAGAATAAAAAAAAACAGAGGTTTTGTTTTAATTTTTAGCATTTTGGAAGTCAAACATTCCAAACTTAGTTAGTTCTTAGTTCGACTACTAACTACCAGTAATATGTTTAAAAACACATTTGCACATCAGAATTCAAATAAAATAATTAAAAATATTCAATAAGTCGAATTTAAATCAAATTTTTCGGATTCAACTCAGTTTCTATAGAATATTTCTTGGCTTCATTATATGCACTTTTCTATTTTATTATATTTGGTGGAAATTGGGGTTACCTAAGCCTTATATTAGACACCTTTTTTAAATATTAATATTTTGGAAAAATGATTTCTTTTAGTTTGCCTTATGGCATACAATCAAGATTTTTAAAAAACTATCCTGGCTCAGACAGAACAGAACCATAATTAAATAGACGTTATGGGCGTGAGCAGTCGCAGACAGGGTTAAATATTAAATATTGCTACTTCCTAATTAATCCACCCAAAAGCCTTGATTTCCGGAACTCAATGTCAGTGTCATTGTCATTTTACAACGGAACTGAAGTCGCGTGACGCATGAAGAGCATTAAATATCAAAATGATGAGATCTGCGTTGACATAGCCAAATTTAAAAAATAACAAGTTTAAATACAGGTTTGTGAAGTAGGAGCTACGACATAGTCAAAAACTGGTTTAATTAGTGTATTCAATAATATGTTTTTGTTGTTCTCTTGTAAGGAATCCCGTGAAGGTGACTACGTTACTGGACGCTACAGTTTTCTTCAACCAGACAACGTGGTACGTCAAGTGACCTACTTTAGTCACCCTCAACACGGCTTCAACGCCTTAGTGGAAAATATCCCGGTCCCTTCACAACAATCACCACCATCTCACTACCCACAATAAAATATTCAACACTCGTATATCAGGTCACATGTACCATGTTTTAATTAGGCTTCTCAGATCAAAACTCGAAAACAAATGAAATTTGATATTTTTTATTAATTAAACACAAGAAAAACGCATTTTCTATGTTTTCTCCGCATATCATTGCTCATTCATAGATAAGCTTAATCAAATCTCAATTTTAGTACAGGTACGAAAAGGTTTTTAAAATAATGAAGCATTTTGAACTGTAAACCATTAAAACCTAACCTTGGTTCCAAGCATCAAATTTCCAATTGCTCGAATTCTCTATAAAATCGGAATTTCATCCTAAACAAACATTAATTAAGGAACTTATCAGTTTTTATTACGGATACAAGCCAAAAGCTCTTTGTTCCAAAGAAGTAACGGGAAATCCTTAAAGTGTCTTTGGTCTACGTATGGATTACATCATGTAAATGCTTCACTTGTATTGCATCATGCTAGTCTACTCTTCTGTGGTCACCTTGGATTTTTATTTCTTTGCTGAAAAAGCAGATTAAAAGGCTTTCACATCAAATTGATATTGAAACTTGTTGATTTTTATTTTGTGTACTGATGATGCGAATTAGGTTCCAAAAAACAGCGACCTTGTCTCATAATTTCGGTAGCTTTTATTTTTTAATGTAAATCCGGAATTTGAATGTTGAACGACGTTTAAAAAATAGTTATTTGCGTGTTTTCATTTTAAGGCATCGGGTAAATAGTAGATAAACAGTACTCATCTGACTTACGAAAAAAATATTTGTTCTCAATTGAATTCAAAAGCAATTTTTTTTTGCATATGCTGAAAGCGAATTTCAAAAAATTCCTGTCCTGTCAAACTGATTGATACTCCGTTGTTCGTTGCTCACAAATGCGCAAGCCGTCGGCGGTTCCTATTATCAATTAAAATGGAAAGTCAGCGCTCTAGTTTAACAATGTCCATGCACATGCCACTTGTGAGCTGACCAAAACCCAGCTAATGAAAAGTAAATCATTTATATTCGGAATTATGACAGCGGAGATGACTTTGACGTGTTTTATGAGTTAGGCTCGTTTATTAAGCCCAAGCCAGTTAGTTATTGATTACACAACTCGTGTAGTCGTATGCGTAACGTCTCCTGCCTCTCGAGGGCCAAGGATCTGTGTGTGTGCTGTGGGTAGAGGCAAGGCTTATAATTACTGACTGCACCTGCACAACAGGTAGCCCACTGAATTCTCGAATCAAACTTTCAATTGAGACCATCCTGTCAGCCACAACTATTATTGATGACTGATAATCCTAATAGGAATAGCATCTCAGGAGGAATTGAACAGGGCAAGCCACAGGCCACCTTCAACAAGAGGTGTGGACTACAAGTCATAAGTCAAATACCGTTAGCTATCTAAATTCATCGCTCTGTCAGGTGTACGTGCATCATTTAAGCCTTCTCTGACCTTTGGCATTTCCATGCATTAAATCAACTCAGAACCAATTCTACATGTCACCTGGTATGAGATTAACGTCAGTTAAGTTTACGCCAAAAAAATTTGATGAATGGAGTCGAATTGTTTTTGAAACTTATCAGATGCAAATTGCTGTTTAAAAGGTTTGAATTTCAAATATTTAACGTCAGAAATTGAATACAAAAAATATGAGATTTGCCAACTCGACTTTGCTCTACGTCTCAATTTAAACATTGTAAAAGAGAAGCATTTGAGCTATGAAGATCTAGCGAAGTCTTTTTTCGGTATTTATTAAATAAATTATGTAGAGTTGATCAAATATTGACAAATTGAGTTGAACTCAATTCAACTCAACTTAAATGTATTTAATTAATTGTTTCATTAAACTCAACTCAACTCGAATGGTTCAATCCTAAATCAAAAACTCAACTCAACTCAAATGGTTTAATCCTAAATCCAACTCTTAACTCAACAGTTCAACTCTAAATCTAACTCAACTCATAACTCAACTCAAATAGCTCAACTCTTAACTCTATTCAAATGGTTCAACCCTAAATCCAACTCAACTCCAATGGTTCAACCCTAAATCCAACTCTTAACTCAACAGTTCAACTATAAATCTAACTCAACTCATAACTCAACTCAAATAGCTCAACTCTTAACTCTACTCAAATGGTTCAACCCTAAATCCAACTCAACTCAAATGGTTCAACCCTAAATCCAACTCAACTCCAATGGTTCAACCCTAAATCCAACTCAACTCAAATGGTTCAACTCAAATGGTTCAACCCTAAATCCAACTCAACTCAAATGGTTCAACTCAAATGGTTCAACTCAAAAGGTTCAACCCTAAATCCAACTCAACTCAAATGGTTCAACTCAAAAGGTTCAACCCTAAATCCAACTCAACTCAACAAAAAATGCGCCAAAATGAGTTGAGTTGAGCTGAATTTGCAGACGTGTGGATAGACTAACCACAAGGCATCTATGATATTTTATTCGGTTAATAAATATTATATTTGAAATTCAGAAACTTTAAACAGCGATTTGCTGTTAATGTTTTTTGCATGCATTCATGCTATTACATTTAAAATGTAAAGTGAATACAGCGTGAACACGAAAATGCTTCATCAACCTTTAAAAAATTCTAACGGCTGAATGAGCCATTCAAGACCACTATCAAAATTATACCCAATGGAAGAACCCTAGAGAACTCCAAAGCTGCAACCCTTAAAGTGGTTTAAAATAAAACATTTAAAAAATAATTATTGAAAATTAGGTACGACATTGAAATAAACGATCGTTACTAGCAATAGTGACCTAACCTAACTTTTAACTGAACACTTCATCGCAGAAACTCATGTGCTTACTATAAAGATGCTACATTACCTACCTACATATTAGCCTATCAATTTATCCCTATGCTAAATTCTGCACTTAATGCGAGCAAAGCATGACCCGAACCCTTCCATTATT
>JAQFYU010000732.1:0-19094 GCA_034694905.1 Ceratophysella granulata | reverse complement strand
GTAGTCTTTCGACCATTCTTCGATGGCGGGACAAGGAACGTCAGATTGAGGCCGATCGTGTTCGACGAGAGGATTTGAAAGCGCTGAATGCAACCCTGGCGAATGCAAAGAAGAAGTAGTTCCCACCTACTGGAATGTGTCACTCGACAAAGCCTGCCTGATGAAGGAACACTGACAAATGAATATTTAACGTGTATACATGTTTCCATAACTGTACATCAGCCAAATTATGAATTAAATCGCCGAGTTGTATACTAATTTTTGGATTTTTACATCATTGTGTACATATTTATAGATGTTAGCATACCACTACCTACGTAAGTAATTAATTAGAACGGAAAAGAAAAAGAATTAATCCATAGAGAAAATAGATTTTGGTTAAATTTTTTATCTAAAGCTACTTGCAGTGAGGCTCATCGTATCCTATCATATATCATATCGATTGATTTATGTATTTTAAAGTTCGTTAAAATTCATGCATCGTCCCACACACCGACAGATAATGAGTAATTGAAAAAAAATCCTTAAGAATTCTAAATGCTGGTTTGACTTTTTAGTTGCTTTTATATTTTAAAGACTATAAATAAAATCTTAATGCCGACAAAAAAATAAAATATTATGACGCCCGATTTGACCATGAATGAAGCATTTTATGGATTTGACGCAATGCGAATCAGTACCCTCAGGTCCCCTAACCAAAAATACATAAATATCTGTAGACGTGATAGGTAAATGAAAAAGTGTTTTGGACCGACTCATCCAAAAACAAATTTTTTAATTCTTAATTTATAGATTTATTAATTCTAAAACACGTAGCATCTCTAGATTTGTGGGGACCAGTAGCAGAATAAAGTTATTAAGCGTTTCTGGAACTGAATTTTTTTCTTATGTGTTTTCAATGCTGATATTGGCGGGTCCGTGCGGCGAGCACCAGAGGTTTACATGTAGACATACAAAAAACGGCCAAATATATCTGGTCAACTTGGGGTGGCTTTTTGTAAACGTCTCACTTAAAAAAATATCCTCCAAGCTGATCAAGCTATCTCCAGTAAACGGTTATGGCATTAGCATATCAGATATCTAATTACCTCTGTAAGATTGATTAAACGCTAAAATACCTACCAAGTTTTTACATTAACTTTGAGAAAAACTTGTGATTAACTTGATTAACTGTAGAACTTGTCCAAACCAAAACCGGTTTATAACTAGACTCACCTGTACTTCTGATTGATTGTTGTATGAATGGTGTTGTCATGCCAGTAATCAGAAACGAGGAATTTAAGGCAATTAGGCCGTGTTCTTATGGGAAAAGAAAAAATTGTCGCAAAAATGGTGGAATATCTCGCGAACAGTTTGACGTAGAACCTCGGGGTTAGGTATGTTGGAATCACCATTTAGTTTAAGACCATATTTTCATTCTCCGACTTCTGTGCATAGGTCAAGAGGCTCGTGAGAATGAAAAGATGAGCAAAAAACATAATTTCTTGGGTTTTAAGTCGTGATGATGGTGTGAACTTTCATATATGGATTCTGAAACGCCATCATCACCTCAGTACGCTCCGCAACCTGATGAAAACCCCATGTCGATAGGTCAAAGCGTTTAGGATGTGGACCCTGTTGAGCATTTCGGGGAGGGGGGAAACGCATATTAAAAGGTTACATTAAACAACTTTACGTAACCACGTGGTTACCACTTTCCACGAAGGAAAAGGAAATAAGAGAAATTGAATTGTGCATTATATTATTACCAGGATGTCGGTCACTGGTCAAGGTGTTGACAAAAGTTGTTGCGTGACAGATACAGGGAGGGATGGAAGGACATACGGAAACTGGATTATATTTAATAGAATGAAATGAGCAAAGCGTACACATTGCCAAAATCATTATACACATACGTACATAGTACCTTTGTGGTATTTATTTCTAGGTGTGACCAAAGTGTGTCTCTGATCTAAGATCTCAACTTTCATATGTTTTCAGAGACTCCAACTACGTACGTGTTAATTCCGTAATCCATGAAATAGTTTTTCCAATTCCATTGCATTTGTTTGTTATTGAACATGCAATTCAGAAAACAATATATAAAGTTATTTACATATTCTATGTATTTCATAGAGAACAAATATTTCTGACCACGACGACTCGGCTTATGAAAGGCTGTATTTGGAAATCGTCAAGCTTGACACATTCGTCTGCATGGTGGTTCTCATTCTGATGATTGTTCTTACACACTTACTTCCCATTAGCATTTTTAGCAGATGTGGAATAAAAAATATTTATAGGATTTCTCTTTACTACTCTTCGTTGTATTAATTGAAAGACTCTCACTTGGATTGAAATCCACTGATTTTCCGAATTATATTGCAAAAACTAGTATTCTGAAGAATTGGAAGAGCTGACATTGTAAAATGTTGTTAGTATCCCACCTAAAAGTCCAAATCCAAATGAATTTTAACGGAAGTGACGTTAATTGAGAGCCAAGTGCGCCATCACATTAATGATCAATTTTTATTATTCGTGAAGAATTTTAAATACATATCACATGGAATGTAAGTAAATAGTATTCTGCATGTCATACACAAGAGAACGAGACACGAGTCAACTCAACTTCTGTTGACCATTGACTATAAATTTCATTGTACCGGTTTGCTATTGAAATTTTGATTAATAAGGCAAGTTATGTGGGGAAACGAAGTAATTCATGAAATGTTTCAAATTATAAATGAAGAACGAGCAGAACTGGTTCCAAAATCCAGCCTTGGGAGCTTTTATCAGCGGCAGGTCAGGAAAGGCAGTTGTGACAACGTATTGCAGAATGTACAAAACATAGGATACCCAGTCCAGCTCCGAAGGTGACAGGAACAATGAGAAATATTTGTCCAAGTAATGGTCGATGAGCTCAAGTTCCACACACACAACCAGCAAAAGAGAAAAACAAAATCCACAAAGAATACCTTAAAAAAATAATTTTAGATAATTAGAAATCTCACGACCACTTGACACTTCTGAATTGAATTCTTAAATGGTTTAGACTTACCGTAGAGAATTGTCCGACTACATGGTTTCTTCTCCATGCAAAGAGTTTCATCCCAAGTTTCGGGCTTCATCACCGAATTCAGAACTTCGGTTTCAGGGAGTTCAAGTGAAGCACTTGTCTCATCCACGAACTTAATTTTGTCACCCGAGTTTGAACCAACAGCGTTGACTTTGGGAAGCACGGTTTCCTTAGGTGTCGGGCGAGTTCGCTGTTGACCATACTTCATCCACACTGGTTCTTCTGGACGAGTCACACGTGGACGTTCCTTCTCTCGAATCTTGTTGAGCTGACGCATTACATGTACAACTTCTTTTGCCGCTTTGTAACAACCTTCCGGGTTCCAATTGTCGTCATTGTCATTCCCTCGTGCCAATTTCGGAAGTTCGAGTGGGTTGCACGTCAGGTCCAGCCACTTAAGCCTTGTTAGTTTAGAAAAACTGGAGGGCAAAACACGAATCTATTCAAAATTGAAATATAGTTAACACAAATCGGCACAGACAAGACTATGTTGTATTTATATTTTAATTGACAAATTTTACCTCATTATCTCTGCAGTCCAGAATAATAAGATTTTCCAGAGTGCCAAAATTAGCCGGAAGAAAGCGAATGAAGTTTGAGGACAAATTGAGCTTTTCCAATTGAATCAAGCCTGGAGCAAAACTGTCAGGCAGAATTTCCAGAAAGTTACGTGAAAGGTCCATGTAGCGGATGATGGACAAGTCGGGATACCTCAGAAGATCTTCCATCGGAACTTCCTTCAAATACGTGGATGAACCATCAAATGTCGCTGGATTACACCTTCTCCATCCGTGGACCCGATTCCCAGTTGAAACGGCCATATTAGCTTCTGAGATCGATTTGCTGTGAATATAAATGGTCTGCTCGATCTATTAAACGAATCACTAAGCTTGAACTTGGCAGAGTTAACTGTCATCAGCTAAAAACAGTGAAAAATATTTTGCTGTGTAGTCCAATCTTATGATTTCATCATCAGCATTCTTTGTTAGTTGAATTGAGTTTCAGGAATTACGAAATTGGAAGTTACAATTGTTTACATTACCGGTAACAGGTTGCATTGGTGAGTTAGAGGTGCCATGGTAACGGGGCGGCCCAACTATTCCGTCTCATTTATGAAAATATATGTGCAAAGTATATGTGACTAAAAGGATCTCAACACGCACTAAAATATTCATTAAAATATGTAAAAGACGTAGTTTGCATGCAAGAAGCCGCAATAAAACTTATAGAATGTAAATAATTGATATAACAGCCAGTCTGCTTAATTATAGAAGCTCCTGATATCTTGAAAATAATCAAAATACCCGTATATCATCGCGCGAAGATATTTTAAATTCTGAAACATATGATATAGAATTGTCCAAAAATAAATTGCTGTCAAAAATGCTGATTAAGAGATTTCATAATCTTAGAGTGTGTCACACACGCTAGCAAAACGAAAAAATCATCTCACAAAATTGAAAATAAAGAGCAAATCAAATATTGGAACGAAATCGAAATACGCATTCGGTTCCGGTTGTTGTAATTTAGTCTTAATTAGTGAAACAACATTTTAATAATATACAAAAACTAGAACAATAATATTTTTGCCTAAGAAACCGTTACATACAGATGGATCAGGAAAATGTGTATTACAAAAACCATGAAACCAATGTTATTTTTACATTGTGATATCAAAAGTGTAGTAAATTTGACTTCGGTAAGTGATGTTTGAAAAATCATTGTATATTTATTTCGTCTGAACAATATATGTGATCTTCAAGAACTATAGGATAAATTAATGCTGTCATTTCGCATTAATGGTTCAAATAAATAACTAAATATGTAATAAATTAAGGAACAGGATAGCATTGACGATCTTCCCCATTGATTTCAATTAGAAACAATTTGCAAAATGAAACATGGAATTCATTTTTAAAGCGAATCTTTGGGTTTATGAAAGCGATGCAATAAGGTAAGCAATCCCAAAAATCACGGACGGAAAGGTAAGGATATTTCTAATCTGATTCCCCGAACTCGTGGCACAACATAATTCCGAGACGGATTTGACATTTGTATGAAACGGACTATCATCCACCACTGGTTTCATGTCCTTCAATGCTAAAAAGAAGTTAACAGGGTATCAAATATAGTTGTGATACCAGAGTGTCAAATTCCCATTTTAATTACCGTCACTGAATGAATGAGGCCAATCCTAGGGTGAGTATTTGCCTGAACAGCCCGTCCCAATACTGGCCCCACCAGTAATTGTGACCATCTTCCCATGGGCGCTAAATACATCAATGGAGGTGGAGCTCATATTTTCAAGTCGATCTTCACAGTACTGTTTCCAGTTTGCCTTGGATACTGATGATGTGGTGAGTGATTCGCCATAGCTTGTTGATGTCTGTCAAATAGTAAGGAAGAATGAACGGAGTAGCAGTATTTTTAGTAGCCAGTATAATCGCAACCGCTGGTCCCGAGTTTTCAATGGAGGGGAATAAATAGAGCTTCTCCACAAAAGCTCTTCCAACAGCCAGCAGCGTAGTCTGGAGGTGTGTGCGTTGCTTTTTGTTCTGAGTGGAACCGAGATCGATTCCTGGTTTCGCTCATACTTTTTTATCCTATAGTTCACGATTTTCGTTCATAGTTTTGATCCATTAGTTAAGTAAGGTTAGGTTTCCGGAACGCCCGAAAACTGTGACCTAATTAATTAATTAATTAGACCAGCCGCGTACATATACTGTCTAGTCAAATACACGAAACTCCGGACCAGCGGTTGCACTTATACTGGCTAGTGTATTTTTTTTTTTAAAGTGAGCAATATACATAATTTGTATTCATAATTTGTGTTTTAGATTACAAATAATTTGACTCACATTCTGTGATTTAATGGAATTCAATGGGATTTAATAAGGGAAAAGATATGTGATGCAGTTTAATGTAATGTAATCAAAGTGAAGGTAGAACCATAAATTTAGAAAATGATTTTCGTGTAAATTCAATTAGATCTCAATAAACTATACTGTAATTTAATGGAATTTACTATAGAAACATGATTTTTTAATTACCTTCTATTTAATATAATTAAATCCCATTTTCTATGACGAAGCAAATACTTAGCTTTATAAATATTCAAAATTCTGGCGTTAAGGCTCAAATAATTAATTAAATCGAGAATGTACAGAAAAAATAATATATCAAAAATTAACGAAAACTCTGGGAAGAAAAATGCTGTTAATTTTGTATATGTTTTAAAATAAAAATTATGAATTCAATCAGAATCTTGATTAAAACAATACATCCATTCTAACAAGAATTGGCAAGCTAATTTTACAGTATCAAATTATGAACTTTTTTAGAATTTTTTGAGGCAACTAACCACATTTTCACAACAAGTTGTTTTATTCACATAGAGAGCGGGAAAGAAATTTCCCAGTTTCAGCTTATTTTTGCAGTAAAGTTCTGTATTCCAGCCATGATCTCGAATGCAGAACGTTGTTTCATCAACATTGTTAAGTAGAGTAAGACTTGCGATACAGGGTCGAAGAATATCATCTTTCATGGTAATTTCATAAAATTGTAAAATGAATGCTGTGGTATTCACATACAGCTCCGGCATATTTGCATGTTTGGGTTGCTATGCAATTGGAATCAGGCCCTATTCCACTGCATAGTTTATGTGGTGTTCCGCAGTCCGAGTACAATTTCTATAATAATATAAGAATATGAATTAACTACTTCTAGGAAGCACATTGTACCTGTTGCGTTTGATTGAAAATATAACTGATTAAGCGGCCTTTGAAGTTTTGTCAGCGTTTAGAAGTTGCAATGGAAATGAAAGTATATTGCAAAAATTAAAATCACTTTGGCTTGGAAGACAAATTGAAGCAACAGCGATGATTTGCAAAAAATTAGTAACGTCTTATGCATTAATGTTGTTTGCAAATTCTCAGTGTTACTTTATTTATTCTTTCTTGTCAACTTAATGCAAAGTTTTGCACAAAGTGCAGTTTCATTAATCGCCACACCATAATCACAATTAATCAGCTACAAGCGGAAGCCCGTCCGACGGACGGAGGGTTTTATATTTGGGCTGCGACCCGTGGGTTTGCCCGGTCTTGATGCTATGTGCTATGTTCTATTCTTGAAAAATTGAATCCAGAATCGGGACGCTAAAAAAACTGAAATCCGAGTTTCTCATCATGTGGCCTATTTATGTAGACGAAACTGAAAGTTTTTAATGTAATCATTAGAATTTCGACTTCTTTTATGAATGGAGGAAGGGTGCCTGGATCTGCTTTCACTTTTGTCTATTGAGGCTTGGTATGTGTGGGTACTTCATTCGTTATAGGCTCCACAATGGATCCCAAGCTCAAGCTCAAGTCGAGTGTATGCTATCAAGTATCAGGGATGAGCATGAAGAACAAGGAAAGGTGGGATGAACAAAGGACTAAGTGAAAGAGACAAAACGATAGCGTAATTTAGGATGTAGGTATACGCTTTCAAATGATGAGCATGAAATCGACATTGTTAGTGTGTGGGATGCTATGTTTATAAATTAACAGATTAATTTCCAAACCGCAAGCAAAATGGATCTGCGCCTGAATTGTATGTATACTACAGAGTAAATAAAAATAAAATGTACTATATTAATATGTATTTTTGGAGCAGAAAATTAGGATTGAGTTGAGATTGGGTCTATCGGTTACGCAACCGAATGTGCTGAAATTAGTTTTTTTGTAAAAGCTGCCATAGTGCTTTTTTCACAGTTTATTTAAATCAAATGTTAAAGTAGACAAATCAAATAATCATGTTTCACATTATTATCTAAATAACTACTTGCCAAATTTGGTCACAACTAAGTTGTGAATTTACATAATTAATGGGGTTAGAATTTGTAAAAAACTGTGACTAAATTGGGTTGTGGCAATTGGTACATTTTCATTAACTTCCAACATGATTCTTATCTTACGATTTCTCAATTTTAATATATGTTTAGTAACTATTTCCACCCATTACTTTTATGCATAAAATGATGGAATTACATTCAGTCCCTCTACAATTTCATTTCCGATTTGAAAGAAAACATTTCATATTGGCTAACATTTCATATTTTGTATCACAGGGTCCATCTATCTAAGAATGCAAGTATTACTGCATGGGGGAGGAATATGCATGTTGTTTGTATTTTTCATGCTACCCTATTTCGTTTTGATGACGTTTCAGTTCCACTGTTCAGAGCTCGCCGTTCCGGGTACGAGTTTAGCGTTTGCGCAGTGCCGGTTCCCTTTCACTTGTCTGTTGCCCCCTTTAGAGGCTTTAAAGGTCAGAATCACACGCCTCAGCTCCCACTTTCACTCAACACCTACTATCTCTCAGCTCTGATTGGTCGCCTTGTATCGGCTGAACCGTGTGCTGCCCAATAGCAAACTACTTCCGGGTTGATTCCCTTTCCTTTCTGGAAAGCTGGGAACCAGACGTTTGAACCTTTTCTTCGTTTTTCGAATTCGTGGAGTGAACACCTCTCGAGAATATCGTCTGGAAGCTGAAAATTTTGGCCGACTAAGGAACCAAGTATTTGAAGTCGAATTGCACCCGCAGTTCATTATTCGAAGTCGAGGTAAGCGTTTTTAAACTAATCGGGATTTGAGTGAACACGATATTCTAGGAGGAAAATGTTTAAACTTTTAAATTCGAATTTGAAGCGTTTGGCAATACAGTTAGAGCTCCAAAGTACCGCAATTTCCTTTTTGGTTACAAAAATTAAGTAGTCGTACTTTTCTCAACAAACAAAGCGCACATCGCTTATGCTGATTGCTTTTATTAATCACTTTGATTCGGTAAAATATTTTTTACAGCTGACCCCAAAAACAGTTTGGATATGGAGAAATCCAATCACACGATGCCAAAAGGAAAGGCAAAGTGCTCTGCAAATGCTCTGCCAGCGCTTCTCAGGTACAAAGAAGTTCTGCAAGGATTCTATCTATCTATACAAATGTCCCTGTCCAGCACGTTCGCCTAAGTGATGATGGAAAGGTATGAATTCGACTTCATTTTAAAATTTATTTATACGACTAATAAATTAACGTGATAAGCTGATTATGATTATGTTTTTTGCTTGTGATTTGATTAGGAAGCTGTTCTGTTGACTACGCTGCGGCCTCCTTCGTCATCGATCAACAACACGTTGGAACAACAGGTATGCAACCTATATTTCTATTTCTAGCGGGTATACCAAGATTTTTTAATCTATATATTGAATATTTCACCTAGCACAAAGTTGGTCCATCCTGATTTCGGATATGAGCGAATTCGGTATTCTTAGAAAAATGCCGCAAAACCATAAAACCAAAAATTTTCGAAACAGTTCAACCAGCCACTGTAAGGTGGCGAAGCAACTAAGAATTTTCCCTGCATTTCAGTATACAACGTAACTTGCTTGAAACGGTTCAACATATCGCCGCTAGATGACAACAGTGCATTTACGCAACTGACTTCAATCAACTGCAAAATATAAATATTTTTCAATTTGTGATTCAAAAGATTGTTCCTGTATCCACCGAGACTACTACTACTGACCAAGTTGGTTCCACTCAATCAAACCGAACCAATACTTTTGGAGGACGTCACTGTTCCTGAGCAGAAGTTGGATGAAGCCAGCACGTCAAACGCGGTACCCAAGAATATGCTAACTGAGCACACAACTGCTGCAAAACCGAGCAGATCAGATGCATCAGCTGGACCAAGCACTTCAACGGAAACTCCCGCCAAGAAAGTTAAACCCGGCAATCGTTACGGATTCGGAGGACCTCACCGGGTAAGTTTAAAATAGCAAAATTCGAGTACTAAAAAAGTTTCTTGTTCGATTTCAAAAATTATGCAACGAAAAACAGAATATGAAATGTTCATGTAGAAACTATAGCATTGTCATTTTGTTCTGTATTTCAGCATTTCCGAGCTCCAACCAAAGGCGGAGTGCCTGATATGCCATATTGGTCTCGAAAGGACCCTGAGGTAAAACATTCTACATCATTTTATCTGTTATTTTATCATGATCTAATCTATTTCTGTGTTCAAAATGAGTCGAATTAATATTTAATGAACTTGTTATACAAATTGAATTAAATTAAATTTTGAAGCTTAAATTACCTTGAAAAAATGCGCACAATTTCATTCCTTCTGTATTTTTCAGGAAGAAGCAATAAATGAAATTCAACGCAAAGCCGAACGCTTCATCCTATTTGAGGATAAGGTTGTGGAAGAACTGAAAACGCTGTGCCTATTCGAAAAGCGTGAATTTACCAAATCTAAAATGATGAAACTGGGTCAACGTGTAGCAAAGGAGTGCAACTTGGATTTGGACGTCGGTGTTCAAGTAATATGGTTCAAGCGATTGGAAGAAGAATACGAAGACCTGTACAAGGACTTTTGGGAACTTCACGAGGACTCGGACTGAATTATCATATCAATGAAACGAGAAACATACTAAGTTCAATATTACAAAATAAATACAATTAACTAGTGACCAAATGTTTGGTGTAACTTTAAAATTGAACGTTTTTTTAAACTCCAATTAATGAGAAGCACGCACACTTGTAAAGCGTCACTGCTTATCTCCACAAAAAATTATTATGAAAATCCAATAAAAAAATCACGTGGTGGTACTGAAAGTTATTGACATTTATTCTTTTTAAAGTGCATAATCTAAAATGTACGAATTTGATTAGCCAGCAATACCGAATTTAGTTTATTGCTGGATTAATGATAGTTAGATTTGCATTCCGTGGTGTTAGTTTGCTTGAAAAATACAAAAAAATCCTCCACATAATAAGCTCAGGTTTGAACTAGCCTACCAAATGGAATTTTTATCTAACTTTGGTATTTCAGTTTTTGAACCATAACATATTAAGCTCAAATATATATTAAGTATAGCAGATGCTTGAATGACGAGGATCAATTGAATTCAATTTGTAACACCGTCCACTAATTAAGAAAAATAGGAAAATTGTACTTTGTTCAATTGATGGTCTTCAGTATTTCCGTCGTGTTGGAAAGGGCATATCAACTACTGCTATGTAGTTCTTGAAACCTTGCGAAGTCTTTCTTTTCGAATATTATTCATAATCCTTGTTATGTTATTACAATATACTCGGAAATTCGTACAAGGTTCTGATCACAGCATATATTATTACTCTGATTTCGGGCAGAATTTCACATCGGCTTCCTGCTAATATTAAATAAATCGATTTTTTGTCTATTTTAACCCTTTTGGAGCCTATATGCATGTTTTCGTGTTTTCCTAAATTTGGGTATATATTTTATGGAGCTTTGAACCAACGTCTGCACTTTAGCGGAATATTCTGACGCTCAGTCCAGCATTCTGCATTACGAGTTTATACTGCTTTAAGTATTAAATAAAAAAATGTATTAAATTATTAAAATTTATGTTGGACATTTTTACACCTAATTTCCTTTCATTTTGACACTTATTGGAACATTCTGCATAATGTAATTTTTATTTCAAGTCATGATCCTTCTGGATATTATAAATAGTTATTCGAATATGTACAGATATCATTCTGATTTTATAATTGCCTACTTACATCAACATGCAAGGTCCAAAGAAATGGTTTAGAAGAACGATTTCAGCCGGATGATCGATCCGATGAATCCCGGCGCAATTTGGTTCGACGATTTTGAAACCAAACTTTGATCTATATTAAAATAAAACAGATACAGTTGTTTCCTAATGTTTCTAATTATTTATTTGTAAATATGAAATTTAATCCCGATCTGATTTTGTAATAGGAAGCATGTAGCTTAAAGTAAGTAAAGTATTTAAACTAATTAAGTTGATTGATTTTAAATAATAATATTTAGCAATTTCTGCTCGAAATCCATTTTCACAAAAGTAACTTCAGAGTTGACTAACCTGAGTTTCTGAAAGATTAAGAACTCGAGATCGAGCCAAACGCCGTGATTCAGCTACAAAATGGTTGGCCTGAAATTCCATTTCTAGAATTCTAAGCTGCTGAGTTGAAAATATTGTTCGAGGGCGTTTAGGACGATCCAAGTCCAGCGCTGCAGGGATGTAGAGCTTCCGCTTCCTCCCGTTCAAATCTGTCACAAAAATGATCAAAACACTAATTAAATGGATTTCTAAATGTTTTAGGATTTCTATTAAAAGTTGGCATAATGTTTGTAAAATCGCTGAAGTTTGAAGAATTTATAGCGTTATGCTCTACCTGTGATTAGAATAACACGAACATAATCAGGAACTCCGGTGGTGGTGTCAGTTTTTTCCTTCTTGGATTTATCTCGTCTTTTAACTTCAATTTTCATTATATTTGTTTCAGAGTTAGAATTAGAAATGGACGCAGATTTGTCCATGGCCAAACTTTTTTGAAATATCAGGAACTCAGTTGAGTGCTCGGGATCCAACCCAAAACCAGACTGAAGGTAAAATCATGAATCATTTTCGATAGTTATATATTTTCGATCTATTTTCAGCTTAGATGCATTCCTATAAAATTGAATCCAGTCCAGCAGCTAAAAAACTGAAATCCGAGTTTCTCAGTATGGGGTTTATTCAAAAACAGAAAATGAAAGTTTTTAACGTAAAACTATTACGTATACCAGGTTTTTAATAATGGAAAGAGTGCCTGGATCTGCTTTCACGGTGACCCGCTTGACTGTCGTTTTGATATCAAAACGGCATATGTCAAAACCGTTAAAATCCGGTTCGTGTCAAAACACTTTGTATCAAAACGGCGTATGTCAAAACTGAAACGCCTCCAAAAAAGTTTCCCAAGTTTTTTATGTCGTAGCAAATTGCAATATAGACCATAGACATGATCTTAAGCGAATATTGTTTTTCAGTATTTTTTAAATTATTTAGTATCTTGTGCGGAAAAGTATCAAACCTTATCGCAAATATCGTGCATATTGCCGCATAAAATAATATCATAGACAAGGGAAACCACAAGTAAAACTATATCCAGAGAACTATGGCGACTTGAATCTTGAATGAACATTGTTCTAATGTGCCTGTGTGAGGTGTGTATGACTGAACTTTCATGATTGCCGAAGCGAATGAATATGTATACGTAAATGGTGTTAACTCTAGGTGACCATCAGTACTACTTTGGGTAGTACAGTACTACTCTGGGGAGTCGTGTCGTGTACTACAAAAAATTCATGCACTACTTATGTACTACTTTCGGTAAATGTACTACGCAGTACGAATTATCACTAGCATAATCGTAAAATATTGTCATGGAATGGCATAACCCAAGACTTGGTTCTTTATAAGTCTAAAGCAAGAATGGTGATCGATGAGAAGGTAACACTGCTCTCTAGCCTGCAACTTTGAAATCAACTGGTTTGTAAAGTGTAAGTCAAAAATAGATGAAACTGCTCAAAATTTCAGCATGTTCTTGCGCTTCGCGCAAAATCAACCTTTTTTTTGTCGTTTATAGCTGAATTTCTTACCAATTTCGAATAGGAAGTTACTTTTTCAAACAAATTTGGTCGAAAATGAAGCCAAAAATAACAGAAATTGGTAGAAATGTCAAAATTTTTGGGCACTGTGAGCAAAGCATCCCCATTTTGGATCTTAAGTGTTAGATATATTTACAGATTTCGAGCAGAATCTTTAGTTCGCTAATTAAAATTACAAATGAAGCTAAAAACAGTGAAAATGGATCTACATGTCAAACATTTCTTCACTTCACCCAAAATATTGTACTTTCAGCGCCTTCTGCTCAAAACTGTTGCATTTTTTGGACATCATTTTTTGTTGTCAAATATTGAACATAATCGTTTCAATTTTCGGCCCCCTCCTTCACCAATTTCTAGAATAGCCACTGATATGTAGATACATTGACACGCTTCGTACTGAAAGTTAAAGCAGTTCTGTGAGTTTGATATGCACTATCTTGCAGTGTAAGGAAAGTCGCACTCAGGTTGGCGATTTGGCGGTTTGGCGGTTTGGCGATCGCCGTGGATAGAATTCTGCAGCTATTTCAGTTCTTTAACCATATTTTGAATCTCAAGCCTCGTGTTAAACGCAAAACTATCTTAAAATTCAACCATTCTTTCTTCGAAAAATACACTTGATTGCAAAATTTGGTGAAGTTTGAAGTTGTGGAACTGTAAGACTGCCTTCAGGCTCAATTACAGCGTAATTTAAATTATTGTTTTTTAAATATAAATAGTGTACTACTTTCGGCAAATTAAAATATGTTCACCCAGTGTTAACTGTTCAAAACATGCGTAAGCGAGCTGCTGAGGATCCATGGGCCTCAATTGATTTAAGGCATTCAAGCCAACATTAATGCGACATTATTCACGACATTAGCGTTAAAGTTTGATAGTTTTCCACACCAGATACTAGTAATTACAAAAATATTAACTAGAAAAATAGAAGAAGATAAAAATAGGTTAGTACGCTAGCCGGATAGATATCCCATACTAAATAATTAAAAAAAACTTGTATTTAATATGCGATCGTGCCGGAAAATCCCTACCAAATTATTATAAACAATCTCTGTGTCTCTTAGAACCAGCTCTGTAGTCTATGATGCAATTGTCTACGACATATAAAACTTACGAAACTTTTTTAGAGGCGTTTCAGTTTTGAGATACGTGGTTTTGATGCCCAGTGTTTTGACAAAAACCGGATTTTAACGGTTTTGACATATGCCGTTTCAATATGTAGGTGGTAGCCGCTTTCACTTTTAGTCGATTTAGTGTATAAACTTCAATGTGCATAGATAGTCTCCGTAATGGATCCCAAAATTCTAAAGTTCATCAGTTGGTATCAGATTTCAAGGACGAGCACGAAGAGCCAGGGTAAGTGGGAGATGAACAAAAGAGACAAGACAATTGCGTAATTTAGCGATTCGTTTTCAGATGTTGAACATGAAATGAAATGAGCATTATAAAATGTGTGTAGGATGATCTGTCCATAGCTCGGAGTAACCTTAAATTGAGTGATTGATTCATCAATAGCAGGCTAAAGGGCACCTATCGCTTTATTGTTGTACTTTCGGGACGGACTTTGAAAGTTTAAAAGGCTTCGGTGATGTGTTGGAACATAAATGGTATTTACTATGGGGACTTACCTTTAATCCTTTATTATCATGTGAATAATTCTATGGTACGCATTACCATTCCATATACTACTTACAATATTCTAACTGTAATTATGTATTTCGCGGTAGCGCATTCCTTACATTTGTGGTATTCATGCTTTCAAGAAATAACAGGAATTAAGCAGACCTATAAATTAATCAACATTAATTTTGACTCGAGATTGACGTGCAGTAAATGGGTCAAATGAATTGTAGAAATGCATAATGAATTAGTTAAACCCAGATCTGATCTATTACAATTCAAAAATTGTAACGAAGGTCTCATTACAAAATCCATCATTATTCATAAAATCCAGTGGACATGTAAATTCTATGTTGTATGTTGTCTGTTCTGTTGCACAACAAGTATTGTCAATAGAATTACTTGTGAACATGTCCTGGCAACGCTATCTTATGCTGGAACTTAATTACCTCGCCTAACTCTTGGCTTCATTCTATTGATTTACGTACCTACTGAATGAGTGAATGTGTATGAGATATGGGATGGGTGGGACTTGGGTGGGACATGGTGGGATGTAGTTGGCGGTGGGTGGAATGAGTTGGAATGCACAAGTGTTTTTAGTTATACCAGTGGGAAATATTTGATGTAATTTGACGAAATGCATCATGTCGTTCTGTCAGTCACAATTTTTCGACAACAAGCACTCATGTTGGGAGCATTGTCCTGGCAACCCTATCCTAACTCCGGGTAGCGGATTCATGGCACCTTTTTTACTTTACTGGAGAACGGTGGTTTACCGTGAATAGTATAGTGTCGGAAGGGAAACTGCATTTTAGTGAATTTGCATGTGTTGTGATGGTTTGTCGGTAGTGGGGATGGGGATGGGTTTGGAAATGGAAAAAGCGGCCTTACAAGTTGTATAAATATTCATTTTTCAGTTCATAAGTCCTAACTGTAACAAATGTACCTATCCTGATTAGTACTCTGTACTGATTTGAAAGGACAAGCTAGTCTAACAATAACGTATGTAGTGCAAAGCCGAGAGCTATATTCATTAGCATCTCTTGAGACAAACTATAAAAGTTACATCACAGATCACAACAGAAAACAGGGGGGGAAAATTTGGAATAGCTTTAATAAAGTTTTTAGCTGAAAGCAACTTTCTTCGAGCATCTTTCAATAAAATAATAAGTTATTATTAGAACAACTAAGCAGAGAAGACGTTCTGCATCTAAGCGCGTAAGTAATAATATAAACCAACATATTTTTAACCACTTCTTCTATATTTAACGACAAAGCATTCCTGTGAAAAGGAGTGGAAAACGACATAATCAATCCTTCGTGCTAGTATTAGATCCCGGAACCGTAAACCACAACTTTATGCGAATTCCGTCATCCATCACAGATGACAACAGTAATTTGAATTCCGATATTCAATTGAAAATAATTTGTAACATCGTTCACCCATTGTACACCAAAACGTGGTCAATATTTATGTAACAACGTTATTTGGAAACCTAAGACTTATGTGTAAGTTTCAACACAACACTTGTGACTTTCATTACCCTTGAATTACTCAGTATTCCATAAACAGATGTATTTGTACGGACGTGCGGTTTTAGGGTAATTTCTACACTGAGATAACATTGACGTATGTGACAATTATAAACTGGTTTTGGTATTCAAATTAGTAAGAATCATGAATTTTCGAATGTCACAATTCGTTATAAACTGTTCACTGGAGAAAATTGGAGTAGTTCGTCCAGGTTTGCATATCGCTGCCATTAAATATTAGTCCCATTTCAAAATGGAAGTTAAGCTTGCTATTAGGCTATGTCTTTTTCTGGCAGTATTAACAGATTTCACAGGTAAGGAAAAATAGAGATACAGGGTGTGCTCAAAAATTTCCTCCAATTTTAAAATAATTTTGGATTTCGCCATATCTGACCCAATCATAAATTTTGAATTATTTAAAACGTATAACCCAGAGATTGAAAGAACCTTCCAAAGTTGTGAAATTTTAAAAACCCTGTCTTTATAAGTAAACATGTCAAAATTTGCCTACCGTTGATTTGGCGGAATTATTGAAATGCACTTGCCACACTTGATTAACATACGCGCACACGTGTAAGTATTTTGACACGGACTTTTGCAACGACTTTGAATTTGAATGGCACGGCATCAAACTAATTTTGGTTTTAAATTCATCTACTGTGAATTAGTTCGTAGTTCGGTCGTGTGTTTTGGTTCGGTTGAGGAGAATCTGGACGCTTTCCAGCATGAACACCACAACACAAGCCAGTAGTACATTACGGATGATGACCTTTGGACCTGCTCGAATTGCCAAAATTCCGCTTGTAGCTCCTCCGCTGATGAAGTTGTTCCAACGATCCTCTTTGCCTCTTATTTGGATAAGAGAAGCTTCAAAAGCGGAATATAGACCGCCCCAAACTGCAAACTTCCCACCAGTGGCGGCAGCACGAGTCTTGATGCTTCCCAAGCTACTCCTCGCTCTGTTGATCAGGCCAGCTCGAGAATTACGGAATCCGTTAGCACCATGACTAACGGCACCGCAGATGGTACCAATAGTAAACGCAGCTCCACAATGACTAGCTATCTGCCCGGGCCTGAAAGGTTTTAGAGAATATTTTAGGAAAAGAGTCAATTACAGATTTATGTATGCTCTGATAGAAGTAAAATTTATGTATTCTGGGTACTACTTCATTGATTGAAGATAAGATTTCGATTTTCGTAAACAATGGTCTTGTTTCTTGTAATGCATTAATGAAAGTTCAAGTGATTAGATCATGAATCCTCTGCTCACCATGACTCTGCTGTATAATCGTGAACATCCATTGTGGCTATCAAATTGACCCAATAAAGAACTTCACCCGATGTCCAGGTCTTCAGTTTGACCCTACCATCCTTAGCTGCGCGGTTCTGCATGTCCCATTCCCATGCTCTGTTGAATAATTTGTGACGTCAATTGAAAAGCTCAAAATTCACGATTAAAATAATTTGGTTGTTTGTTGAAATTTTGGATTCCAAATAACTGAAATTTGGTAGGAGCGTTCTGATACCAGACCGAGGCAGTAAATTAATCGAAACTTGAAAGCAAAACAACCCAAGGCTATAGTAAAATGCAGTAAAGAAAATTAAAGGGAATTAGCAATTCAACTCGGTCGCGTTTCTACTGTCATGCAGGGGTTCTTCCTGGGTAGGAAAATATCAAAAATTCAACCGAATTACTTTTAAAATACATTCGCAATAATTTATATTTTGTTTGGAATGCATGCAGGTTACTATGAAATAAGCATGAAAAGCTTACATTATGTTCAAGATCTTCAACGGAGTTTTCTTCTGGAACTTTGTCATTTTTGCAGGTGCAAGAAGTTGTTAATGGTAGTGATTGTACATATGGATACAACTTATCTGATATGCGCTCGAATAGCCGGGAATGACTCTGCTTCACTGAAAAACAAGTGTACAATATATATTAGCAACACATTAAATTAATACAAATGATCAAAACTGTAAATCCACACTTAAAGCACAGTGCGTAGCCAGAGCATGTAAATTTGAAAACGCGACAAGAAAAGCGACATCAAAGCCGTCCCATATAAAAAACCTATCTTTTCACGCTTCCATCGCGCTTTTGTTGAAGCAAGTGAAGTTCATCTAATACCAATGTTACAAATAAAACTGGTGTGACCATAGAACATACAAAACCAGTTTGCCTCTAAATGATATCGACGAGTATACCAAGCAAAGTTTAAACACGCTTCTGTCAAGCTTATGATTAAGCATTAAGCATAAGATGTTCATTTAGAACATCTAAAACTGGTTATACCATTCTTCATATATGTAAACCTGTTTTTTAGATTTATTCATATATATAATTGTCTTCCGTGTCTGCCTGCCTGCCTGGGTCTCTGTGAAGCCCAACAAAGATTTCAAACAG
>JAQFYU010000731.1:0-19104 GCA_034694905.1 Ceratophysella granulata | reverse complement strand
AATTAAGCTGTCAGGCAAATTAAAAACACAGGTACTTATAGATCAGTGATTCTATCACTGAATGGGTCCAGCTAGTTGTACATAGAATTCGGATTTAAGGTTACAAAAAGGGCTTATAGTTTCCCGCTCTACGCTATCAATTTTTTTTTTACAAAATTATAAAATAAATATACTACTTAGTAAAAATTAAATTCGTCAAATGATGAACCAATTTATCAAATAGTTTTTTCATTGCAAATTGTTCTGCTGCCATTCATTCTTTAGAATATAAAGTTAACTCGCCAAAAATTGAAAATTAAATATGAAATAATGGCAAACAAGAATCAGGTGAAGTGAATCGTGGATAGTCGTCACCAAAATCGATTTTAATATTACAACCAACGTAAACCCATATTTGGTTTGCTTAGAAATATGAAATAAAAACGATTTTAAACATGATTTCTATTTATATTTTCTTTCTGAAATGCTAATTGGGAATTGATCGCCAGGCTTCAAGCTTGCCATTTTCAAAATCATATTCATATTAAAACCACCTAATTCTACAAATTACGTAAATCTACAGTACAACTAAAGCTTAATGCAGAATTTGCGAATCAAATTGGCAAAACAAAATTAACGCTTTTAGGCCAATATTTATTGAATCAATTAAAGCGACACAGTTGGCAACGAAAAATTCTTGCATTAATCTACTCTTAAATTTTTACCTACTACATAGAAAATGGGTTTCGGATTTCGTCAGCCTATAAAATTAATTTCATTTTATTAGCTCCTGACATTTTAGTCGAGAAATTCAAACGTTAAGTTCAGGTTCAGGAGTTAAAGAGGAGAAAGTTCAAATTTTTATTTGATGGAAACAAAGTATATTGTAGAGAGGCTGTCAAAGTTTTGCTTGGATCTGGGTTGAGAACAATAAAGTTGACTATGGAGAAAGTTGACGAGTGAAAGGCTGGCGGGGGTTGAGGGGATTTTGGGCAAGACGCGGAACCACATCAGACTCTGGTTCCTCCTGGCATACCTCTCCGTCAAGTCTTAATTGGATTTGAGCCTATTTGCCTCGTAAGGGACTCCGTTGCGGTAAGATTGAAATGAGGAATGGCTTCAAACCCATCCAGTCGTCATTAATGACTTTTAGCCGCATGACTAAGCAACGTCACTTGGGGCTCTAGCTTCTCAGCCGTCCTTACGGAAGAAGAGACGAGGCGGAGGAAACGGAGTTACAAATAAACAGAATAATCACGTCTCAGTCCTACTTATCCTTTGCACATATTAGGGAACGGTAACTGTATTCGGACAAGGAATTCAACCCCAGATTATGTGTGTTCTTCCTTTTGTAAGTAGGGAATACAATGCACAGACCGTTGACAAATTACGCATCTTGTTATTCCGAATATTACCAGCCCGACTTAATTTAATTTGAACGGATTTCTGTGTAAACACCCAATCAAGTTCTGTTAAAATGTCGCTTGGTTTACATGAAACACCATTTCTAGTATAATCATTTTAATATATGTACGCAAATTTCAAACGACTTTGACGTACAATAATATAAATTGCGTGCATAAATCTACTTAGAAATTCCAAAGTACATGAAAACAAAACTAGAAATGTCATCAGATCATATTTAGATAAGACCATTTCCTAGTCGCACTATCATCGAAAACGTTACGCAATGCGTTCAAATGCATAATTTCCACATGAAGGCATATTCATGGAGAAAGTCAGCGGAGAAAGTTGTTTTCAACCCAGGGATTGAAGCCAAAAATAAGGGAAATCGCTCAAAATCTCCAAAATTTCTTGCGCTTTGCACAAAATATACTTTCATCGGCCCTATATTCATAAACTAACATAATGTCGACTAGGACGTCGATTTTTCAAACAAATGTAGTCGAAAATGAAGCCAAGATTTTCGGAAATTCGTCAAAAGTCGAAATTTCAAACATTTCGGAAGCTGCGAGCAAAAGATCCCCATTTCGGCTTTTAAATGCTGAAATTTTCACAGATATCGAGTAGAATCTTTAGTTTTCAAAATTATAATCAGAAATGAAGTCCCAAATAGTGAAAATGGGTCAAAATCTCAAAAAAAGATTCGGTTGAATACAGGATTAGGGAACACGCGGTAACCGCACATGGAGAAAGCTAGATGGTAACCACTGACTCGTCCATGGTAACCACCCGTTACTTCAGGTTAAGTTAGGTATTCCGAAACGCGCGCAAGTGGTTACCATGGGTGGTTACCATGTGCGGTTACCGCGTGTTCCCTAATCCTGTATTCGACCAAAGATTCGCTTTCGCACAAAATATCGTACTTTAAGCGGCTTATTCGATAGTACAATTTTTCGCATATTTTTGGTGCTAAATACTTAACATTTCCTTTCTATTTTCGGCCCCTTGCTTGACCAATTCCTAAAACCGCCACTACCCAAGGTCAATCAGCTTCTCTAGCATGTCCCAGCCCACAGGTTCATCAGCGCGCCATATTTCAAAACAATGAATTAGGTTTAAAGATTCAAATCCAGGTATGTACTCATTGTACTAGGACTTTCTCTTTGTAATGATTTAGTAAAAAGTTGTTCGTACATGTAAAATCCATTTGAGATTATGATGTTCCTCTTCATCCTGGTCTTCACAGGCGGAGTGGTTTGAGGAGAGGGAGATGAGAAGGGAGTAATTGGGTCCTGGGACCAAGTCATGCAGAAGACAGCCACACTCACATCCGAGTGTGGAGTTGAGATTGAGTCTGCGGCGGTAGAAAAAGACGGAGTGACGATGTGCTCCCTTTGGAACGCCATTAGCCGAAGCCTCTGAAGTAATTATTTCCGAGGACCCAGGATTCTCATTAGGCGTGGTCGCATGTGGGAAGCACTCAGGTAGGTCCTCACATTCCTCTTCCTCAATCGACTCACCCTGAACACAGACACAGACGGGCTCATTATTAGAAAAACAGTCGGAACAATGGGACGGAAAGAAGTGAGGAAATGAGGCCATTTGGGACGACTTATGAGATGTCTCCGTCATGGCGAAACACGTTGTGACGAATTACAAAAAATTCAATTAGCATGGAATTCTCAAATAGTTATTCACTAACATATTGGACTACTATGATTGAGTATCACCGGAAAATTAAATACGTTGACTATAACTCAGTTGGCCACAAAATAGCTTTGTTCACTGCAAATCTTCGCATATTCCAGACATGGAGTACGGCTGTGCTGCTTTATAGGTTGCTTGCTTCTTAGACATTCCCGCAGAGCGAACTTAACCGAACATAGCTTGACACAGGCCATACACTTAACAAAATAGAAGTTGGTAATTTTGTGGCGAAAGTTTGTTATTTTGCGATGAAAGTTTGTATTTTGCGGTGAAAGTCAGCTATTTTTTGGTGAAAGTTTGCTATTTGGCAGTGAAAGTTTGTTATTTTGTGGTGAAAGTTTGTTTGTTTGCAGTGAAAGTTTTTTATTTGGCAGTAAAAGTTTATTTTGTGGTGAAAGTCTATTATTTGGCGGTGAAAGTTTGTTATTTGGCGGTAAAAGTTTATTTTGTGGCGAAAGTTTGTTATATTGCGGTGAAAGTTTTTCATTTGGCGGTGAAAGTTTGTTACTTTGGGGTGAAAGTTAAATTTTTGCGGTGAGAGTCAGTTTGTACCAATTATAGGCTATTTAATGCAGTCAAAATCGTATTTATTTGCGATGAAACTAATATTAAGTGATCTAAAAAAAACCTTTAATGCAGGACAATAATTAAAATGTGAAAATTTTCTTAAACAGTGGAATTGAAATCGCCAATTTCATTTTAGCAACTTACTCGAATTCAAGCGGAACGAATTTGACGATGAATAAAGTTAAGCAATAGATAGCCTTGCACGTCATAACTTCATTTAGCTGTCAAATGTCGAATTCGTAGAATTTGTTTAATTATTTAACTAAAAAAAATTATATTCATGAAATGCGATAAAATTGATAAAAATACTTAAACTAAAACTAAACTAAAATAAAAAATTAACAAATTGTATAGTCCAGGAATCGCAGGTACCACGCAACAATGTGATCTGCCGCAAATCCAACCCTGTACCTGTAAACACCTGTACTTTAATCAAAACACAATAGACAACACTATTAGAGTTTCGCTGCAATGGATTTCGCCTTAGATTGAAATCACATTTGAAGCTGACTGTCTCCCAGCCACAACGAGTCCAGCCCGAACCCACTAATCCTTTTGTTTCCCAACACCCAAGCCTACCAAATCACCCTTTTCTACTAATCAGAAAACAGAGGAAATGGGTCCCAATCCCAATCACATCTTATCCGCATTTCAATTCTATGAATGAAGCCTACTTAGTGCATTGTCCAAATGGAAAATAGGAAAACCTCAAAATACAAAAACAAATGAGCCCTGAGCACTAGCCTTACAGCCTAAACTCTTGTACATGTACATCGTTTCTACGTGTTCAGTGTTCAGTTCAATAGCAGAAGGCCTCACCTCAGCGTCAGAATAATGCTTTCCATTTTTTAGAGAAAGGAAAAGAGAAAGCGTAGAAACCCGAAACCCGATGCCCAAATTTTGAAGATGAGGCCGTTCCATTTTTGCATATGCCTTAATGCAACTGGGGCCATCGGACACAAAATTAAGATTTCTAGAATCTTAAATATTTTTTCAAAAGGTTCAACTTTCTTCCTTATCAAAAAGAGGTAAAACAACGCTCCGCATTGAACTTTCTTCCTAGCGATTTTGCTATTGAATAATTAAATTGGTTATTAAATGAAAATCATAATTGAATAAGATATTTAGATAATAAAAAATTTATTTGAAAGGCATAATACCCTCGTATGTCCAATATATTGTATCCTTAACATTTCATAAGTAGACTTCGATTAAAATAGCCCTAAAATTAAAAATGTTGTTTTAAGCGAATGAGCTGGTTCAATTTTCTATCAACCATAGCTCCTTTTAAGTTAGTAATTTGTATCAAATTCGAACAGGGTAAATGGCTACTTTAACCTACATAATTGTTTTAATTATTTTTTTATATTAAGCATCTCTTATATATTTTGGAGTTTCCGTCTGGTTGTTACCGGTTATCTCGGCACTGGGAAGTGGTACAGGGTCGGGTGAGGTCTCAAAATTTCCCAAATCATTTTCCCGAGCTAACAAAGTATAGTTGACCCCGATCCGATGACCCTGTGACCCCTAAGTGACCCAAAAACTATAAATTGACTTAAATTGACCAAAATTTTGTTCGATCGGCAACAAATAGATCTTAAGGAATAGGAACTTTATTTCAATTCACATGTTAATTATGTAATGTTGTTGACCCTATGACCCCTATATGACCTAAAAACCGAAAAATCGACAAAAAACCATATTTTTGCCCGAATTAAAAAGTATATGGTATAAAAAAATTCGAATATATATTATTGAGTTTGGATGTCCATATGACCCCGAATTGATAAGGGATCTAAACTTGATGCGGGTGCGGGTTAGATAGAAGTTGAAGTATATTCAGTACGAGTATTAGGAAAAATTTCAAGGTTTTATGGAATATATGTAGAAATTAGAAATTAGACACAAAGAATAGGAATTGAAGTCACGAAAAAGCGGAGAGAAAAGGAATCACGAAGCGAAAAAAGAACGCGATTGAGTGTTGAGTTGAAAACATAGGAAATTAATTACGGGATATACTTACGAGTATGTAGATGCAAGAAAGGAAATGTGAATGTGCTAAGGAATGTTGAGGAACTAAAGTTGACCGAAATGAGACACATTTGCCGACTTCAAAATTGGTCGGAAGAAAAATATGAGCAAAAGTGATGGAATGGGTTGAATCCGAAAAATATATCTGTTAAATGTTGGGTAATCGATCTGAAATTTGAAATACAATTTAGCAAAGAATAATAAGATCGGCAGAGGTTGTGGAACGAATTTGAGTTGTAAGCATGAAATTACAAAATGTCACGGGTTGGAATTAGATAAAATAGAACGGAAGTAGTCACGGATTTAAGAGAGGAACTTTATACAAAATAGTAGAGTTGAAAGCAGGAAAGAAATGGCCTTGGATTGGAAATGGAGATTAGAATGCAAGGAAAAGAAAATCACGGCTTATTCCACATCGGAAAGGATGGAAACTCTTTAATTTATTTTATTTAATTTAATTTGTCGGGTTGGATTGGAAGCTATAAATACAAGAAAATACTATGGACCACGGTTTAAAAAGAGGTCAAGTAAAGCAGGGGAGAAGAAAATTTCAGGGTTTGAAATTGAAGTTGGAATTAAGTTTAAGTCGAAGCTGAAGGCAGGAAATGAGAAAAACTATATTGGAGTTATGAGAAGGAAGAGGTGCAGCGCAGCGTCGCGGGTTGGAAGGTGGAATTAAATATTTGGCTAGAAATCGGACGAACGTTGAGAAGTTGGAAGGGTGTTTAATGGACGTTGGCAGCTGGAAACGACAAATTGGCAAGGGTTGGAAGTTACGGTTGAAATACTTTACAAAAATGGGAAAAGAAGTCTCGGGCTGAGAAGCAGAAATAACAGGTTTTAGGAATAGAAACCAGGAAGAAAATGTCACGGATTGTACTTAGATGTAAGAATTGAAGTGTCACACGGGTTGAAAAATATGAATCCTTATTGAAACGGGTTTGGAGTTGAAAAAAGGGTCTCGGTTGGAATTGGAAATACGAAGGAAAAATAATTAAGACGGGAAGGAACTATGTTAGTAGAATGATAGATTGTCAATGCTCAAAATTTTAAGCTTTCCGTCCGTATGACGGGTTTTCAGCTAGTTATTTATATTACTGATTAGTTTATTTCGTTGAATTTTTAAAATATCAATTTGGCTTTATCTTCTGCTTTGTAGATTTTGACCTGGATTCCATGCACTATGATCATGATAGAATTAAAATAGCCTTATTACTATCTGTGGTGATAAAAAATTCAATCAGTTAGCGCTAAATAAGCGAATTTAAGAGCTAAATTATGTTTTTCTGGTACTATTTATTCCGAATCAGGGAGCCCACTTTTAAAACCCACACATCATATCCTATGACATGTAGAAAATACAGGTGACAAATGTTGCATGCCTATCAAAAAAATATTTAGCACTGTTTCAGACTAAAGCATTGAACAACGTATTCCAAATTCCAAAAAATAATCAGCATTCCCTAAAATAGCCACCCTACTTTGCACCATTCATGAATTTCTCCCCCTGCGTTTCACTGCAGGGGTGAATATGCTTTCTCTATCTTGTCTAAAAAGAAAATTCCGTGTCTACAGCATTAGACGTTCAATATAGCCGGAAACTGAGATTTTGGAAGAAGAAGAGAATGCGTCTTACTTGACAATAATTAGCACCGAAGGAGGGTGGCGGAGCATCACAGAATCTGTATCTGAAGCGTCTTGCATCCGTGCCACAACTGGCAGAGCACTCACTCCATGTGGACCAGGAACCCCAACCCCCGTCTGACAACCAACAACACAGGAACAGAATGGACTCAGACAAAGACATTCTCAGGAAATTCATCATCATTATCAAATATTGAGAAGGGGAGAAAACTACTTTTCCCCCATAACCACTTTCATTCCCACCCAGACAACCAAACATACAATAATACACTCAGACACAATCCCAGCTACTTGGTTTCGATGGGTTTAGACAAAAAATTCTCTCCAAGAAGCGTTTCTCAGATGCAAGTGCGGGTGGAGTCAGAGTCAGACATTCTGCCAAAATACGCCAGCTTGTCAGAATGAAGTGCTGCTGAATATAAATTCATTAAAATTAAAATTTAGTTGAATCTGTCACTATTTAAATTCCCACGGCGTTAATAATCCAAGCTGGCCTAATTTTACAATTTATACATAAATCAAGATCTTGAGATAATTGTTTGTGATACTGAGGCAATAGAATTGACCGATCTTTAAATAAACGAAATAAATAGCAGAATGTAGCATATAAAAAACTATAATTTTCTAAATTCTAAGAAAATATGGAGCCTTTGCCGCCCCGACCGTTGCTAGGAGCTTGGAAACCCTATATTTTTGCAATCGATTAGAAAATTATTTGTCTGCTGCTTAAACTATTTATTTATTTAATTTATTTTAATTTTTAATTTATTGATTTTTTAAATGGTTATTTTAAATCAATTTCATTTAAAAACAAATACGGCGTTAGCTTAGTTAAGCTTGAGATTTAAACTTACGTAACAATTTCTCAAGTTATTTTATAGAATTGCTTTATATATTCATTTGATTTTTATTACTTTTTATTAACCTAAAAAATTGTGTTGGCAATCGTACGAAAAATTGGTTGGCTCTCTGGTATATGCGATTTAGCAAGTCAGTTTAGCAACCATCTCATATTGGCTCTGTACTTTCACTAACGATTAGACCGACCCGGTTGCCACATAATATAAAATGTAGATGCACGTCTTTTTGCCTTGTTCAATACGGCAAGTAGACCTGTAGCTCCAATTTGAATACTAGAACTTGCCGTTTTTCCACAATATAGTCCCGCGTTCCAGTTCCATTGGCAAGAAATTCTATGGACTCATGGAGTTTCTTTTTCCCGTTGATATTTTCTGAATTTTTGTAAACATCCGTAAATATAGAATTAGGAATTAGCTGTATTCAGAGACAGAAATCGGATCCAGTCTTTGTAATCGTAGATAAGATTGGTAGCATTCAAAATCTCTTATTGGCGCTATGCATGCACAAATTCCTTTTTTTTAAATTCAAGAAATCCTGAAAATGCTTCAAACTCATGGTAATATGATTCCGAGCAAAGAATCCCCCTTCCGAAATCTTGAGCTGACTAAAGCCAATCTTTCACTATGGAAAAGTGAGTGGGATCATGGATCATGGACTGAATGGAGTATCTTTCATTTCAGGAAGCGGAGAAGCAGGAGCGGAAAAGAGTGCGTAAATCCTTCGTCATCAGCAAGACCGTAGACCGTCTGGTGGATGATGGTGGATGACTGAAGAAGGAGCTCATGGTAAACCCAGCATGTAATGCGCTACTAATATTTTATGTTCAAATCCCATTCCCCAGCCACTCTCTCGAGTCATTCTAGGCTAAGTAATTGAATCAGTGAAATTAGCTCATTCACGTCTTACCTGAGAACTCGTCAAGTGGAAAGGTTGGAATACAATTTTCCACCACAATGGCCACGCTCTCATCCTCAGCCACGTTCACGTACTGGAAGCAGTACTGAGAAAACCTGTGGAGAACAGTAAGAAAACGGAATAGAAAAACGAAGAAGGGATAAGTCCAGAATCTAATACGGTTAGCCTTCTGTCTACTCTACTCTACACACGGGATATTCAATTTAAGACTCTCTGGTCTGGAAATGGGAGTAATTGCTTTAGGACCCCAAAGTCCCTCGCGAATTCAGAGCAATAAACGAACTTAATTATGTCAGGCATACTCCAATTACTTTATGCCTAATCAAGGCGGACTCGGAACTTTACATCTGTCAATTGCTTGTAGCTGAGTGTCTCGTGGCTTGTAGGCAGGGATGGGTAAATTCCAATGATTTTCAAATTCATTGGTCTTAATCAGCGAATTAATATTTACGAAATCAAAATATCTATTTTTGAAAAAGTACAAAATCGAAACAACAACAATGAATATTGAGGGTTTTAAGTTTAATTACCTATATTAATTTTTTTAAGTTAATCGCCGTCGGTTAAGTTGATTAACGCCTCAGTCTTATTTTATGTCAAGTTTAGTTCATTTATATTGCAAAAAAATCAGAATTTAGCAACAATTGGTATTATAACTTACGTAGTTTTTAATTTAAAAAAGCATTGAGACGCACTATTATTTGAATAGCATTTCGTTTGTGTGTTGAACGTGCATCTTTAGCCAGCTCAAGATTTCCTGAAATCAGTGACTTGCCATATTTAGCCTTAGTTTTGGATTTGATCTAAACTGACTCAAAACTCCAATAAAAAAAGAGAAAAAGGTTTTCGCTTTACGCTGGGAATCGAACCCAACTGCATTCACGTGAACTCCACTAGCAGATCGGTATAACAACCGGGCACAGGCTTTCTGCTTTCACGCAATGCTCTCGTCACCATGCTACAGTGCGGCTGAAAGAATTTGGTTTCAAAAATACCTTCTTGAGCCATAAGCCATAACCCCTAGCCCTTATCTACCCTTCGCTATTTGACTCGGAGAAACTATTGAAGGTACCTGGAGGCCTTTTTCTTTAAGTGTAAACGGGTTTTCGCAGAACACAGGTTTTTGCCTGCCTAAAGTGCTGGGACTGCTGGTGGGATGTCTTAATACGCAATGCAATGCACAGGATATTCAACTCACTATGTGTTGTGTATGTGTTGGAGCTTGGAGCATACTAACCGGCTAACGGAAACTAAACTTTAAAGAACATTAAGTTACGCATGTTAGCATTCATATCAAATATTAGAAATTAGTCGTTTCTTACTCAAAATTTGACACTCCTTCTAATGGTGTCATTTATAATCAAATCCGTTACACTGAAACACAATTAATCTTGATATAAGAGTACAGACACAACTAATTCGTTCCTCATATCATAGGTTAATTGTATTTCAGTGTGACTGACTTCATTTTAAACTGCACCATTAGAAAGAGCGTCAAATTCTGAGTAAGAAGCGGCTAATTTCCAATGTTTGATATGAATGTTAATATGCGTTATTAAATTAATATTAATATTTTTAATAACGTTCTTTAAAGTTTTTATTTCCATATTACCCGGTTAGTTTGCAAACTAGCCAATTGCTCATATTAGCACCAACCTACACCAACACATGTGCTGCGACCAGGGATGGGCAAAGTCGTCAGACGATGGTTTTCAAAATCAATAGGCTAAATCAGCTACTTAATCATAATGTATGAAATTAAAAACAAAGTCACACTTTTTGAAAAGACTAACATATCAAAATCAAAATCAGTGATAATAAAATGGTCCGGAATCGCGATTTTCTTACACATTTATTATTTTGAAATCATCAATTTATATGAAAATCACCATTTTTAAAATCCAAAAACAGGTTTTGAAAATTCCTTAGCATATTGACAAAAAATCAGGCATCTTTAAATCAAGATAATTTTAACACCCATGATGATTATTTTCAAACTCAACTGATTTTGCCCATCCCTGCCATGTAGACTACAGGTAGACGACGTTTACCTCTGCGGAAAGAGAGCACAGGAGAAAGTGAGGATTTGGCCGTCGGTCCGATTCGGCTTAATCTGTTTTTCGCTAATGTAGCTGAGTCGTTTGGGTGCCAGGAGAGATGGGACAGGGAGCGTTTCGTAGCCATAGACACGTACTCGGTCCTTGCCCGCCAGAACACAGCTGGGATATGTGACGGAGACACGCACGTTCCCACGACACGGGATTATGGACTTCTTCGGGAGATGCAGTCCAAATCGAGAACTCCACTCCACTCTAAACAGTCATAAAATGAAGCATTATCATAAGTTGGGGACTCAGAACGTATAATTCCAACATTTCAGTATCAAAATGCCCTCGGCAGCTCGGAAGCTTGCGTGCTAATGGCTATGTTTGGGAAATTAAATATGGAGGGAGATGAGCCATAATTAAGTACTCCAAGTAAATTACCAAGGAAAAAATCGTGAACTTGTTAAGCTCTTAATTATTTAGCTTCTTTGCATGCTTATGCTCATGTACATGGACTGTCTCACAAATACCGAGTTCAACCTGTCCTGGGAATTGACTTTAGTCGCTATATAAAACCTTGTAAACGCATATGAAAGATAACACGCAAGATCGCTCCGGACTAAATAACTGTAGAATTGACTGGTTATTGCCACGCGTATCTCCAGGAACCGTTGAAGGCGAAGCACGTAATAAGAGCTAACGGAATAAGACTTTCGGCCAAACGGGCTAAAATTATAAGCTATAAAGAGCTACTCTGTAATAAGAGCTAAAAATATGAACTTCGCTTTAACAAGAACTAACGCATAATAAGAGCTAAATGAATAAGGGCTAAAATAAAAAGAGCTAAGGCGTAATAAGACCTAAATTAGCAACAACGGCTGAGATTTCATTTTGTATACAATGCTTATGAATTAATTTCACTACATAGTAGAACATCGTGTTGAGCGCATATTATTAACAACGCAAGCTACCGCTAGACCTAACTAAACCAATACAAGAGCTTAAATGACTAAAATATAAAATGCATGACATAAATTAACAGAACTTGAAAATTCAGATAAACACAAATATATTCAATAAATAATACCTACCGCTATCATAGATAAATTCAAATTTAATTTGATTGATTCAATATTTGGTTGACTTAATACTAAGTTTTATACAAAATTAAAAATATCAGCCGTTGTTGCTAATTTAGCTCTAACGGCGTCTTAGCTTCTATTACGCCTTTGCTCTTTCTATTTTTCGCCCATATTCATTTAGCTCTTATTATTCGTTAGCTCATATTTTTTAGCCCTTACGGCGTTAGCTTTTATTCGGTTAGCTCTTATGGCATGGAAGGCGTCACAGGCAAGGAGTACTCGTACTCGTCATACATATGTAGAACTTCAGTGGTTGAATGGTCATAAGATTTGATTTCTGAATCAAAGCATCGTTCGGTTTATTTGCACCAAAAGTGCGTGCTCAAGCCAAGTTCACAAAAGTACAGTTTTTTTTACTTATAACTTTAAACTAGACATACATCGAGGTTAACGGTTAGCATAGCTTTCACTGAACTCTTAAAAAATTGATAAGTTTCGGGGAAAACGAGAATCTAATAAGCCTACAAGCAAGCGTTCGAATCAAATACTCTCAACCTCCAACAACTTCCATTTTTTTTTTCAATAATGAGTTTTTGATAGGGAGTTATGGGAAATTAAATCAGAAAGTCGTGAAACCTGGAAAGTGCTCTGCTCTTTTTTTATTAAATTATAAAAACGTAATGGGTAGAACACGGAATGGATATCAGCTGGAAATAACGGGATTTTTGAAGTATCCGGCTCGACCACAAATAGAAGTTCTGCTAATTAAATCCACTAGCGTTCTACATACTATGTACCTGTCTACAAAGTTTATGTTGGCTTCCGGGATGAGTAAGTACTCAATTTTCTACGTCTTATCCACTTCTAGTACCTGCAGGCTTAACAGATGCAACAGATTTTTGCAATTTTGACCTGCATTTGAAGAAAATGATCTCGCATTACTAGATTTGCTTACAGGGTGGTCGCAAGAATTTATTTAAACTCTATGAACAAATTTTCACCCTAAGTCAAAGCGTCTGTAGCCCAATGTGTTAGCTTTTTGGGAATTTTCATTTTATCCAATTTTAGGATACACGGTAATGTCAATTTTAATTCAGAGGCCATTACAAAAAGTAAAATGGCCTTAGCATAGACATATTATAGCCATTAGTGCTAATCTGGCAAAAATGAATAAGAAAGAATAGAAGGAATTTTCTGGGGATATTAATTTTTGAGCCTGTTTTTCAAAAGTGCAAAAATTGAATTTAAATCGGCCTAACAAATAGAGAGAAAATTAGACGACATGTATCGGTCAATTTTTTATAAAAAAGGTAAGCTTACTTTAATTCGGCTTTTTGGTCCATGGTACAGAATGTTTCAAAAGGGTAGATAGTTCTCATGCCCACACCGTAAAACTTTTTTACTAAAAAGTTCAACACAAATTAAATTGCAAAAAGCCAACTTTCCATTCCAAGTTAAAGTTCAAGCGCTAATTACTATTTGCATAAGGAGGCATAGAATTACGAGTGAACTAGGATGTTAAACACAGCCCAGATTCGGCCTGTGATCCTTTGAATCTACTTGAACTAAAATGACTTGACTTTGAGAATTGAGCAGAGGGTATTATAATAAGCGGCTGAGAAGTACTGAAAAAAGTTTTTTTTACAACTGAGGAACTAAATATAAAAAAAAGAAAAAAAGTTTAAGATGAAAAGCAACAAGCAGAGTTTGAGAATCCGGTACAATTTAAACCAACATTTCCTCGAGATGGAAATCCAATTCCTCAACTTTCTCCATCTTCATCACCAAGCAGTACTACATGTAGTATAATAAGTGAAGATAGAAGCGTTTAGATGAGAGACGACGAACAGGAAAAGTAAAGGAAGAAAAAAATCCCAATTTCAACATCATGCATTTCAACTTTCAACTTTCTAGCCCTCATTCTCATCACTGACTCCAGTTTTCTACCTAAAATACTTCCGTGCCCTCAAAACTTTCACTGGGTCTTTTTGAAAACAGGGTCGGATGGAGTGCAGTGGAGTGGATTCTGTGAACCCAAGTTGCAAAATAAGACACAATCAGGCATTGTACAACAGTTCAGCGTGGATATATAAAAATAACTCAATGTTTTGAGTATAACACCAATTTGGAAACATAAATTTAAATTTACAGAGTTCAATCGTAATAATATCGAAATTGTTCACAAAATTGGCAAAACCAAAGGTCATTCAAATACTTAAATAGAGCAAAAACTTAAGATCAAGACCATACTCAGTAAAAACATTTTTTAATTTACGTATTGACAACCATAAAATATTCTTTTTAGATTTAACCAAATTTTAAACTACATTAATATTTTTGTATATTTTAAAGTTTATGGTTGTAGGACATTCTGTATTGCGTTTATTGAAGAATATCTTAATTTTTTTCTCTATATTTTTTTTCTTTAATTCAGACTTCCATGGATAAATTCGAAGGTAACGAAAAATAAAATAGTGGATCTATAAATTGTATTAATAACAAAAAAAAATTGGTTGATAATTTTGAATTTTTCAACACATTTTTGAACTTGTATTTTTAAAGGCATTTTTCTATTTTAGTATTTTTCTAATGAAAATTTTGCCAACTTTGTAATTTTATTTGAATTGTTTTCTTTGGAATTTCAAGATTTTTTTTTAGCTTAATACGATGTTTTCAACAATTTTGTGTTTTTCAATTTGGTTAACTGGATGTTTCGCCTAGTATGTCTTCTTGTGAAATTTTAATGCGTATTTTTAAAATAAGAGCGTATTTGGGCAGTTTTAGCACACATTTTAAAAATAATTTCGATACATATATCTCAGCCCAAAACCTGCACCATCCCTTACCCGGCCCTGAGTCAAAGTCAAAGTTGTAGTGAGTTTCAATTTCTCCATCTCGTTATTTTCCTTTGGAGGGATTTCTCGTCAAAAAAAGCCCTTTACCTCGTGACGGTAGACAGAGGTACTTGTGTAGCTCCAGATTGGAGATAGACCGGGGTTCCCCTGCTCAAGTTGGAGAAAGTAAAAGGAAAACATATGCACGCTCCATTTAGTCTCTCCGTAATGGATCATTGATTATTGTACAAGTTCAGACTTGTTCACAAGGAATGAAGTCAGTCGGAAATCCGGCTGTGCTCCGCACATGCCATATTTATGCACAAGCTATATAATCCAAATTATATGGAAATTTTGTGTGAACTATGGTTCTGGAGCCACTGCAGTATTAAGGATTGGCTAATCCGTTAGTCCTGAGCTCCTTCGTGTTTCCCTGTTCAGGTTGGTAGAAGGCAAAGGAATTTAATGGGATTTGGGATGCAATTAGGCCAGGAGAAGGAATCGTAATACATTAGGGAAAGCATAATACTCGACTGTCATCCACCAGCCTTTCACAAAAGACTTTCCAGTTGGGTGAGACTTACTTAATTGGTTCACTCTTGGCGATAATCTTCTTGTTCATCGACTTCTCCTGGATTTCAATTCGGTACGTCCCGTTCCGTGCCCACAAGTGACACTGGACTTTCACTGACACTTGACCCTCTCGCTGTGCACAAAAAACAAATAAAATAGTTTCAAATAATTAAATTACCATGCAGACCTTTCTGATTACATTTTCATATTCGGAACGTACAAATTTCAGCCTTTGGAAAGGCTTTTTTATGTAATAAAAATACGTATTTCAATGGCTCGTTATTGAAAATTGATTCAAACATGCCTAATTCTAAATTTTGTGCATCATATTTTTGTATATTCTAAAATGCTTTAGTGCTTGGTTTAAAATTCTCATGTTTCTCAAATTTTGATGCATCTTTGCCGCATATTTTGACATTTTTTGTAAGTAATTTCTATATTGCGCAGATATTAGTTAATTGTTAGTCTAATTACATATTTCCAGGTTTATATCGTATTTCGTGGCAATCTTGTTTTACTTTTTAGTTTTTCGAAGTTGTATTTTAATTCTACCTTTCTCAACATATATTTTGAGTTTCTTCAACTTGGTTGAATGGCATTCGTACCAAGCATTTGATTTTTCAAAATATAAATATATATTTTTGAATTTAAACTGATTTTAGTGCACATTTTAAAACGTAAGAGCTATTCTTAATTTTTTGCACTTGTGTTCAGTTTTCTAGAAGTATTGAAACTAGGCGCATTTATATTTTTAACAACTGAATATACAGATCCAAAGTGATACTCAGGTCCGCTTGAGTATCAATTTGCCTAAACAAATACAATTAGTAAATTAAAGTTTGCATTCTCCAAACAGAGAGGAATATACTTCAGCAACCATAAGGGAATTTCGATTTTACTTTGATAAAGTGGTTAGACTGGGTCTTCTCTTTAGAATGTTTTTGTCTACTGTATTTTAAATACATTATTCAAGGAATTTAATTATATTTTGAATTCTGAAGGTTCAAACAAAATTTAATTTGTATTTATCAGTTAAAATAGGCAAAGGTGAATTTCTGAGCATTCAGAGCCGAAATTCTATTATTTTGTGGCTTTGTATTTATAAATACTATGGACTGAGGCCATATATGTCTCCGTCTCAGCGAAAATACGAAAAAATATTTATTTTTACATGTAAATGCTAAAGCAGGTAAAATATATAAGTTGGTTATTTTGTTGTTTTTTTCGAGTATTTTAAAGATGTAGCGTCCTGTTTTAAATATTTAATTTCTAGCTTACTTTCTTGCAATTGTTCCGAATTTGTACAAACCCAACTGATACAAAGTTGAAACGTTTAAGATAACCCATAATATTGTTCTTCAGCTCCCTTCACCTGGATTTTTAATCAATGGAATACTCTTGACTGGAACCGCATGGCGTGCGGAGCAGGTGCTTAGACTGGTTTGATTGAGCGAAGAGGACGAACTCTAATTAATTAGATTTCCTTTTTGGTTACTTGTTTAAATAAAGGAAAGCGGCTCTCTGTTTCTTCACAATCACTGTCTCCCAATTTTCACTGCTGAGATTCCCTTCTCACCTGTCATGCCATTTACTTTACATAAGCCGTCCAGTCCATAAACCAGACCTCGAAACCTGTTTTAGGAGCTTTAACTGTCACACCTTTATCCTTCACCGCCCACCAGGAGACTCCAACTCCCTTATACACAACATACAACAACCGCTGCTTTTCAGAACATGGACCGGAGAGCTCTTGGAGTATTAGCTCCTTCCGCTCACTAAAAGCTCCAAAAGACTTAGGAATTACATTGTTTTGGAGAAAGTCAGCCTCAGGCCAGGAAGAACGTATGGCAAGTATCACAGGTCTGACGCTCGGCTTAAAGTACAGAGTGGTTCAGATGGAATTTGGAATTTACTGAATTTCATTCGACTTTATATTAGACTCACCGCAATACATTGTCATGTGGTTGTATATAACTTAATTTTAATTCAAAGTAACAAAGTTGACCATTGCCTACTTTCACCACAAAATAGCCTTTATTTCGCCGCAAAGCAAAGTTAGTTGAAATCCTACAGGCGTAAGATAACTTAATGGACCGTTACATACTGTTACCGCAGAACGGAACTTGTTTTATCGCCAAATAACTAAGTCTACTATGGTTTATTTTTACCTTAAAATACATTTTTTGAACCTAGCTCACTTTCACCACAAAATAAAGTGGCTGGCGGTATGCAACATACTTTGACCGTTGAATTACCTTATTTCACACCAAAATAACTTAGATGACCAAATAGTACTTTTGCTGCAAAATAATTAAGTTCAAATTAGCTTACTTTCGCCGTACCTAGAAACAACCTAGTTAACCCTGGCATGCTTTCACCACTGAATAACCATGTTTCACCGCAAAATAGCTTAGTTGAACATAGACTACTTTAACCGCAAAATAACTTAGTACTCCACGTATACTTTCACCGCAAAATATATTAGTTTGAAATAGCTTAGCTGACAGTATGTGACATACTTTCACCGCTAAGTAACCTTGTTTGACCGCAAATTAAATTATTGGGCTATAACTCACTTTCGCCGCGAAATAACCAAATTTCGCCGCCACTCGACTAAATTCGATTGCGTTACGTTCGAGTAAACGCCCGGGTAAATTTTCAAAATGATGCGGTTAAGTTAGGCTAAGTAAGGTTTTACGCAGCGGGCATCTCCAAAAAAAATTTAAGCCTAAAATGCTACATAAATATAAGCAGAGCTGGAAGACGCGGAGACAATTTGAGGTAAATTAAGTAATTTTGCGGTCAAATAAAGTTACTTTCAAGTTAGTTCATTTTCTGGCGAGAGTTGCATTGATTTGTGGTGAGACATTTCATTAGTTGGGTTTAAGGGTTGGGAAATCGGGTCTGAGCCGTTCTGTACATTTAAAATAGGTTGACGAAGAAGACTTTTGCCTTATGTAAGGTAGAGAGAGTCTGAGGACTCGAAACATCCAGTTCCTGACAGGTTGCTTTTGTTGAACTTGATTCCTTTTGAGACTGAGGCAGGACATGCATGTGGAACAAAAAGGAGTGAAAGACGAGGAGGAGCGGAAGAATCCTGTCAATCCTTCCATGATATTAAGGAAATGAAGTAAAGAAGAATAACGGGGAGAGAAGAAAAAAAGAAAGTGAACAAATGTTTCAGGCCCGTCACTGAATTTCGTTATCTTCTCCAACAGCATTAAAATATGGAACTTCGGTCGTCTCAGACCGCAGCATACCACGAAACTTCCAATGCGTTCATCGTAAATCCTGTTTTTGATTTACTATTGGCTTAAATTTATTTAAAATTCATTATATGATTCAAAATAGAACATATCAAAATTCAAAGTGTAAAAATTTAAACGATAATACTGCGATATTATTCAACTCGAATTTTTTAATATATTAAAAGGCTTTGCAAAATTTAAGTAAATACTCGGG
>JAQFYU010000730.1:0-19108 GCA_034694905.1 Ceratophysella granulata | reverse complement strand
TTTAAGCATTATGTTGAGTTGATTATTGCGTATATGCCCCTGGCTCTGGCTGGGCCTGTATCTGGCAAAACTTGAACTATGGCATAGCGAAAGAAACTATTTTACCCAAAACGAAAGAAAATTTTAGGATTTTTAGCCATTTTCCCTTTTTGTGTCAACTTCGGATTCGAATCTCAAGTGTCAAGTGTCAATGGCTGCTGACTCACACTATTAACAGTGGCATAAGCAAGAAATTCCGAATTAACTTCAGGTTGTTGGTTTTATTGATGCTCGGGATTGGATTTTGTTAATTCTATTTATATGTTTTGTTTTGATTTGATATAATTTTTTGTCCCAGCCCCAGTCTGTCCCGGCCCGGGCTTTACAAGCCCGTTCGGTCCAATGACGGCAGGGCCCTGCCCGCTTGTGATGTTGTGATTTGTGATCGTAAACCTAAAATCGCTCAGGACACATGACCATGACACATACTATGTATGTATGAAGTACTCAAACACTTAGTAGACAGGCACTAAGACACGAAGTAACTAGACATTTCAGGTCGTGTTTCGTGTTTATGATGCAATATGCAATGGAATGGACTAATTTCTATTCGGCCACATGAATGACACAGGAAACGGCTGTTTCGCATGTTTAATCCAAGGTTTCAAAATAACAAGATGTAAATAATGGATACAGCAGATACACCCCAGAGTTCAGTTACTTTTATAATAATCGGTTGATTTTTATTACAAATTTGATTACCGTTTTTGCGTAGTAATTGTAGACATTATATTAACTAGAACTTCACAATAAGTATTATATTTTTATTTTATATCAGGGAAGTGATATTTCGTAAGCACTGTTGAACGCACAAATACATAGAAATCGGGTTTATTACTCAAGAGTGTACCCTTGCGAATTACACGTTTGGATTACATTGCATATTAATGAATGTATAAGTTCGGAGACCAGAGCCCAAGAACGGACAATGTTAACAAAAATGACCGCTGCATTCGAGAAATCTTTACCATTGACTTTGAGCCTCCGTTAAACCTACTGTTCAACAATAAATTTTGATCAAACAAATATTTTAAACCCATTACCGTAGGGGGTCGGATTGGAAGACGTGGTTTCCTTTTCGTTTAACAATGGTCACCACAAACGTTCAAAAAAAATTTTTTTTAATGAACATAATTTTTAAATTTTAGAGGAGAATCTAATCAGACGAATATATGTACGTGGAAAGAAGGCAAGAGCAGGCTTAACTGAATTTGTAGCACTTATTCAAAAGTTTTGGAAACTGTTCGTTCGGGGTCGTTTTCGGGTTTCGGGCTCTGATCTTGATCCTCAGAGACGCAAACAAACAGTGGTCAACACCAAACAGAAGTAGACTGACATTTTATGACAATACACGTTGAATATATTGTTTAACGTTATTGGTTTATTGCTCCAAAGCTTGTCACTTTGTCTCTGCATCAAATCACCTTTTCTTAATTTCTAATTTGTGTTTAAAGTTAGGTGTAGCAACAACAACAAAGAACACACGCTGATTTCTTGCTCATTCCTGACTCGTTTACAAAAGGGGAATCTTAGAACAGAGAACACTGTTATTTGCAGTATAACATGCCTGTACAAAGTTCAGAGTGGGCTCTGTCTCCGCAAGGTCACAGTCAGAGCCCTTCCTCATCCTAATCCTAAGCATACTAATAATGTTCAATTATATTCATAATATCTTAACAATGTAAAATAAATACTTCTGAGGCAATAATGCACAATAATGTTTAGAACTATTCACAGAGTCATCTTCATTTTATTATAAAATGGAGCGGGTTTTCCCTAAATCTAGAACTAAATTTATGTAAACTTCGTATTCCTTACTTAATTTATACCTACTTTATCTTCAGTTTCGTCAACAGTAGTGGAGCTACTTCTCTTAGTTCTGTCGTCAACTCGTCAAAATCAAAATCACTCGTATAAATTCTGATGAGTTAATATAATAGTAATTACATAGATAACTACGTAGAACGCCTAAATGCTGAACAATTTGGTCCAGCGGAGTCGTCGGAGCTGGGTCCGTACCTCAGGGACTCAGTCCGTCAAGGTTCGCCGTTAAAACTACCTACTTTGTATTTGGTAGGTATTACTAAGTCATTTCAGCACATATTATCCTAACAATTATTTAACTTACTCTAGGATTGCGGGAACAAAACATGTCGTAGCTATATGTAACAATCTACATACACAACAAGAAAACAACAAAATAATCTGGTTCAATTATAACAAAACTATATCGTATGTGAAACTTATTAGCTAAAAATTAACTAGAAATACTTTTTTTCCTTTCGGTCGTCATAGAGATAAGAGTGTCTTGTCTAATTCTTGGGATCCTTTTTCCCGAATCAATCTTTGAGTACTCCCTCCATTAATCTTGGTTGCATGACTCCTCAGCAGTGTCACAACTGGTCAACGTATTTCGATAGTTGCTCCTGCGCTGTGAGAACTGAGTCGTCAGAGACAAGGGCCGGTTGAATCATATCTAGTTGCGGCGTGGACGGACCACCGCCGACCGGATGCGGAGAGTGGGAAGTCGGTGGGTGGTGGGGTCGCGGAGAGGGCGTGGGCATGGATCGAGGCGATGCACTCGGGCCCGAAATCGGCGTGGGTGGACCCATAGGGGAGGAAACTGGAGCAGGACGTCCAAACCTTTGTTGCTGGAGCTGAGACTGAAGATTCACATTGTTCATTTGCGGGTTCATCTGGCCACCCAACTGACCCATGGGAGACATTTGGGACTGGAGCTGTGCCTGATGACCCTGCCCTCCGCCACCCATCTGGTTCGACATTCCCGGGTTCATGGACATTTGTATTTGAGGATTGCCACCCATTTGATTCCCACCCATTTGGTTTCCTTGAGGGTAGCCTAGGAACTGTTGTGATGGAGGTTGAGCTCCATTATTCCCAACAATCTGCTGAGGTTGTGCCTGTTGCTGTTGCTGCTGACGTATGAGCATTTGCTGTTGTTGTTGCTGCTGTTGTTGCATGATCCACTGCTGCCGCTGTTGTTGCTGTTGCTGTGGGTTCAGGATTTGAGCGTGCTGTTGCTGCTGAGGGCTCAGAATCTGCGAATGCTGTTGCTGCTGTTGTTGCTGTTGCTGTGACAACTGTGGATGTTGCATACCGTGCTGGTGTGCAATTCCGACATTCTGCTGAACCATGCCACCTGGGAGAAGAATTCAAACATTAGTCTGCTGATCCTAATGTGCCAGATTAAATAAAGTAGATTGAACATTAACATTACCTTGATGTTGCAATAGATGTTGTTGCTGTTGTGGCTGCTGCGTATTCATACCGATTTGATTCATCATTTGCTGGCCAGGTTGTTGCTGTGGATTGTTCTGACCACCTTGCTGTGCGGCCTGAGCTTGCTGATTCGCCTGTTGCTGTTGCTGTCTATGTCGTATAAACGCCGTCATAAGCTGAGGGTTTGATTTGAGGATTTGAAGAACTTGTTGCTGTTGTTCAGGAGTTGTAGGAGATCGTAATGTCTGCAACAGCTGGTGCAACAAAACCTGCCCTTGCTGAGGAGGCTGACCAGGAGGGACAACAGAACCTGGCCGAACTTGAACTTGACCAGGACCACGAACCATCATTCCTGTTACCAACAAGTTTGGAGATTATTAATTAGGAGACGTTGTTGACAATGGCGGATCTATGACACAGGCTAGAAGGTTTTTATATATTTGATACCTTTAAGCGGTGAGGTGCTGCGAAACTTCACAAATGCCCCTACCCTACTTTCTATGCTAATTATTACAATAGTTTTATAGTTTTCTTTGGAGCAGGTGATAGCGTGTGTGTTTAACTTTATTCGCGAATATTCACACAACATTGAAATCCGTGTTACCGGGAATTTTGGTAAGTGGCGCAAGCTTTACAAGACAGTACTTCAGCTCCCTCTACTGCTGTCTCTCACCTGTTGTTGTGTGTGTGGTAAACGGAATCGTCTCTTATTTGTTACATAACAGATCTTTCTGCTGCAGCGTCCATGTCCACGTTGTGAATCATTGCAACGATCGATATCGTTTGTTCTTCGCCTTGATAAAACCATTCCGTTTGAGGATCATAAGATGAAGCATAGGTCGGCCTTATGATCCTCGAAAGCTATGGTTTTATCAAGGCAAAGAACAAACTGTGATGAACAACATTCAAAGGACGTTGCAACAGACTGATGTGGAATGTTGGAAGCCATAATTTGAGAGGTGTGCGATTACTACTGGAAGGAGGCGAACCTCAAGTTTTTGTGCAAAACTATTGCTAAGAAGTTTTTTGCCAGCTTTTCGAAACCCCAGTAACGCTAACTGTATTGCTGACGTAACATTCGTGCCATATGCTACCCTGACCGGCCAAATAATGATGTATATTGTATTATCAAATCCAACATAATAATAGCTCTACAAGAAGGTAATCTCCATCCTATAGAGGTAGAGGCCTATTTGTCTATTGAGAAATGGGACCTAGACAGTGCTGTAAAAGCGGCATGATTCAACGCACGCGCATGTGCAAAAGTATATAACAAAGATGGTCCGCGCTTTATCATGCCGGTTTTACGGCACTGTGAAGGTGACGGTATCTCCTTTCTCAACCGACAACGAGGGCTCTACTATTTTTGGGTGGAGAGTATACGTTTTAGTGGTTGTGCATACCTGGTTGTTGAGGTTGGGGTGATTGTTGCTGAGGAATTTGTTGTGGCATCATGTTCATTTGCTGAGCCATAGGACTATTGTTTCCCGGTCGAGCAGGTGGGAGGCCAGGAAACCGCTGCATTTGGTCCATTCCTGGTAGACCAGGGACTCCTGGATGACGTATTTGGTGCTGTTGTTGTTGGAGTTGTTGCGGTTGTTGCTGGAGTTGCTGTTGCTGCTGTTGTGGATTCCCTAATACTGATGCGGGTCGAGCATTTGGACTCATTTGGGGTGAAGCACCTCTGAACTGGGCTCCAGGTGGAGTTAGCGGATTAGGACCTTGTTGCATCATGTGCTGAAGCGGAGCGTTAGGATGACTATTCGGAGGAGGCTGTTGGAGTGTTTGTACTTGAGTCGTTTGTGCACCCTGCTGTCCAATTACTTGAGCTTGTTGTCTCGCAACTTCCTCTTGCACTTGACGAGCCGCCTAGGACAATTCAAATTGAATTATTCACTAGTAAGTACATAAAACTGAATTGATAAACTCGAATGATTACAACAGTGAATAGTAGGTCACAGCACAGGGGAGTCAATTGTCTCGTGTAAAAATGTTCTAGAGAAGAAAACGATTTAGTTGTAACAATAGCACCCTGTCTCTGTCTATTCTTTGTATTTTAATTGTTAATAAAATAACAAATATACTAGCCTTAGCCTGGTTTGGTATGTCGGTCAGATCAATAGAAATTATGATGCGCATGTTTTCGGATCTATTTTTTATTTTTTTCTAGCAATTAACAAATTATACATGTACTTTCACCGTCAACCTTTCTCAGAATGCTTGGATGTAATCTACCATCAGCGGACCACTGGCCAGCAGAATATTATCTCATATTATGGTACTCCACTAGCTATTCTAGGTAATTTCACATTTCAGCCAGCTATTTCTAGGTTTTGGTGTTACATACAATTATTAATTGAACTACTGACAACTGATACAACTTGACTTTAATGCTTTAGTTCATGTCTAGTGCAGAGTTCAAGTTGGATACAGGTCCAGAGGAGTGGACTGCCCTTTTTAGCTTCACAATCTTACATCGGCGATGAGAACAGCAAATCATATTTACCGTTTATTCTTCCTCTCATTTCTACTAACTTGTCTCTGGTATGGTATTTCGTTGTCCACTGTCTACCCAACTTCCTTTACTCACTCATGGAGCGATTCCATAACATGTTCTGATATCGGTTTGCTAATTTTGGCTTAATCATTAACATTAAGGAAGGGTAACGAATGGTGCATCCCCAAGATAGAGAGATATTCAAATACGAATTCCAGGAATAAAATTAGCTTATCCATCTTACGTTTGCTAGTGCTACTCAATTTGAGAATATTCTTCGGGTTAAGAAAAATGAGCATCAAAGTAGTACCCAACATTAGTACACGAGACATTTTGCCAAATGCAGAAAGAAGTGAGATTTTGAAAAACTCTAAGTACTTGTAAAGCAGCAAGAGGCGCTCCACTGCCAGGTTTCCCACCAACACCGCCAGTTTGGGATGCCATTGGGCCACCGGTGCTGAGGAGCTGAAAATTGTGAAATAGAATTATAGCCTTGGAACGTTAATCTAAATGTGAGTGTGAACGAAATTGATCTTGGTAATCGATGAACTCACTGGGCCCAAGTGCGGACTAGAACCAGGTCTTGGCGGAACAGTTACGGGCACAGGAACCGGAGCTGATGGAGCTGCAGTCCCACCCATTTGCATCATCATTTGCATTCGTCTTCTCAGTAGTTGGTTCTGTTGAACACGTTGATGCGCTGCTTGTTGCTTCAGTTTGTGCTTGATGTTAGCACAGAATGGAACTGGACACTTTTTCTCTGAGCAATGCTTCGCATGATAGCAGCAGAGTGCAATGAGTTGCTTACATATGGGACAACCGCCATTCGTCTTCCGCTTACAAACCTGAATTGATCCCAAGAAAGAAGGTGCGTTTATTACGTGAACCTATGAGTAATTTTGAGCCTACTCTGGTTCCACAACAGATACAATTAAAGGTAAAGATAAACAAGCAGCACATTTGTGAGTCGCCTACCTTTGCATGTGCCACAACACGTTTCATTTTGTGACAAGACGGAAGTCGACAATTTGCATCGCGACATTGACAAGCATGAACCAAACTTTGAATACATCTTTGTATGGAGAGCTTTCTAGCTTCTTGTGGGTTGGACTGTTTGGGATCCCCGGGTACAGGACTGGATCCATCATCCAGATCAAAGCCAAGCTTAACCATTCTGTGTACATGTCCGAGCTTTTGATAGCACGGTACACAGAGGTCGAAGTCATCACAGACAGTACAGTGGAATCTACGGAATATGTTGACCATTATTATTGGAATATGTTAAATGTAATTGCCTTTTCACGTTGAGTCATCGCAATACTTACCGGGTTTCCACGTGAGCTTTACAGTTATTACAGGTGTAGACAAATCGATCTTGACCTTGATTATGTAGCTCGTATAACATAGCCATAGTCGAGAACTTAGCCCGGCGAAGCGATGAGAATTCATAATGCTTATCGCGAGCTAAGGTGAGGAATGCATCTCGGCCGTCCATCAAATCACAAGTTTGTACGGGGTCAGGGTCTTGAATACTCTGTAATATGTAGAATGACACATATTTAAATATGCTTGTTGGAGAAGACACAACATATCAAATAATAGAAGCTTTAGGATCGAATACCATGTGCCTGATCTCAAGTACACTATATGTATATTACGCAAATACATGCGCCATAAAACTAGCACTTCATGTTGTAAGTAATATGCAATTTTAGTTTACAAATCCGTAGCGTCATGGAAATCCAAACTTTCTATACAACAGCTGCTAACGGCATGACTTGTAGTTCGAACCATAAAATTTGAATTTTATGCAGGGTATGCAATTCTCAATTGTGGACAGTGATATCGTAAAAGTACGACGACTACGCGACGAGTCTTTCAATCAATCTTGGAGCGTGAGACATGGCTTAGTCGTGCTCGTGCTTGGTATATAAGAAGTGATTCTTAAATACAGGAAAGTTTTCTCAATTAACTGGCAACAAAATACTACTAGTAGAAGATTTGCCGACTGACTATCAATAGTAATTATTATCAAAACGAATTGAATAGCATAAAGCGGAAATGAACTTTGGCATTCTGGGCGAGTTTACTTAAACAGATTTTATGACCTCGAGATACGAGAAGGTATCATCATCAGCATGAGTCACTCCTGCTCTAATGCATCATGTAAATATCATGGGGCATATTCTTCCCTACTAGTCTATTCAACTAGAATTTGAAATTACTATGCATTTAGCAATTTGCTAGGAGACATGACACTTACATGCCAATTTTGTTAAACTTGATTGATTTACATTGCAAATCTTTGTATCAACGTCTCGGAACATTTCAAGGAAAAGTAGTATTACTATCGTGAGACCAAGAAATTATATTAGCTGACAACCTGATAAAACTCGTTCATTATGCTGATTGTGCACAATTTGTGGTATTATTTATCGTAGCGTTGTTTGGCTTATGGTGATTTTTGCGTTGTGCAAGTACCTCGTTTCCCTGCAGCATCTCCGCTCAGTGGGATGCACACCCAGCGAAATGATGCCTTCATAAATAGGACACCAGAGCACCAGAGAACATTAGAAATACATTTGATCCAACCGCTTATTCCTTTTCAATAAGAAGAGAGCGGATTAGGCAATCAGCGGCCAATCACTAGTACCAATCGCGAACAAGACCCAGTTAAATAACAATTCCAATGAAACGGAACCCCATACATCATACAATGTCAGGTGAAGTCACAGGTTATTTGCGTTCAATTGTTTCAGAAGTTTGAACACCAATTGTGATAGAACGAGCGAAGACATAATGACGCACATCGTCGTCATATAGCTTATGGTTTATGTAAGGTTTAGTGTCACGATGTAAGCTTAGAATACGTTAATATGAAATTCTTTGAATCGGCAAATAACGAGAGTTCCTAAGGGTTAGAGTTATTTTGCGTTTTAACTCGACTCAGTGTCTGACTCGTTTCATCCGGAAGTAGAGAAGAACATGCCAATTCAAAATCCAAAATAAGGAAAGTAGTGCAAAGTGAACTTACACCAAGCGACGCGGCGGATTGAGCAGAATGCAGTCGGATAACGAAGAACACTTCTTTGTGCTTCTCCATCGTGGCGAAGATCTTGGTTGACAAGTCATTTCCAGTTTGAGGTGCGTTAGTTTTCTTGTTGTTCTTTCTCTGGTTAGCCTTATTCTTGTTCGACTTTTTGGATTTCTTTTGACTTAGTCCTTTCTTTTTGCCATCTGGGCCTGCTTCTTCCATTTCCTCCTGGAGATAGTATTAGTAGATGAGCTTACATTACACCCATTAGCCACAAGCTGCATGTATAAGGACTGCGACTAATTTCATACCTCATTGACGTTTTCTGACCAAGTATCGGTACTCGCTGCAGCAGCCGCAGCAGCTGCCTCAGCTGCCTCAGCTTGCCGACGTTTCTCTTCCTCTTCTTGGTCCAACTCTTTAATGGATTCTTCGAGAACGTTTGGCCAGAAATCCCCTTCGAAGTAGGGTAGCTCTGCAGCTGAAGACAAATTGTCTTCCATGGCTTGTTTTAAAATATCCTGTATATACAGAGGCACATGTTTAAGTTTAGCGTCCTAGCTTTTCTGTGGACTGTCACACAACTGGTCATACCTTATAGTCTAGCACGATTCTCTCAATGATCCCCTTGTCGAGCATCTTTTTATACCACTCTTGAAGTCTTTTCGGTTTCGGAATCTTTTGCTCCGTGGGATGACAGTGGAAGATGTAGTCATCACCCTCGGAAGGAGGACAGGCCCAGATGTGAGCCATGGTGTAGCCGAGCTGCTTCACATATTCTAGATAGCCCAAAAGAATCTCGTGGTAAACTGCAGTTCGAAACTGTCGTGGCTTGAAGAAGTGCACAGAGTCCAGGTAGGCAATGTAGACACGACGAGTATTGGGAAAAGCACACTCGGAACCATACTCTTGAACATGCATTCCGAAGAAGCACACATCCGTCCCATCAATGTCTTCAAATGCAAAGAGGGCTTTGGCTCTGGTTAGAAAAGAAATATAGATCATGAATTCCAGGTACTGGATAGTCGGATTTAGAATTGACGGGAAGTGAAAGAAGTATTAACTCACCGATAGGGAAAGGTTTCTTGAAGCTCTCCACATTCCACAAATCGGTTCTTCATCCCCGGCTTCACCTCAACGATTTTGTCAGAAGATGATACGACGCGAATAAATACTTCCCCTGCGCCAGCCTCCTTTTTCTTTAGAAAATTGTTCACTCGAGTCTCAATATAGGTGCCAAGTTTGGAAGTTGACAGTCTTTTTGCATTGAACTTATTATCCTTTCGCTTAGTGTTCTTTGCTTTCAAGCAGTTATCACAGGTAAAGCTGGAACGAAAAATATAATGAAATTGGAGTCAGATGTGGGTCAGTGTCAAGATGTTCAGAGTCGAAAGTGAAATTGGTAAGCTTACCCGGTTGGCCAAATGACATCCATGTGAAGGACACAAATCTGATGGAGCTTTCTCCCACAGTCCATACATTCCACAAAGGGTTCCAACTCCAGATGATCATTCTTGGCCTCGATGAATTGTTCCTTCTTGATAGAACTACAGATTCAACATAAGAGATTAGAGCATCAATTGGAAAAATAGAGTTGTGATATGACTATTGACTTTTCGGTGTGGCACACCAGTATATTTGTTGACTTACGCTGAAGGTTGGGCTGGGTCGTCTCCTAGAGTCACGGTATCACCCTGAATCTCATTGAAGCACTTTTGACAATAGGTGTATCTGTCATTCACAAACGAATAATATTAATTTTACTAGAGAATGCAAGGCAAATATATTGTATAGTAAAGAAATAGGGAAGTAAGTACCTGTTTTGGTAAGAATAGTACTTCGCATCTCGTGGAATGGTGCACAGTTGCTTCCCATAGCAGCAGAGTGTCTGAGGGTTGAATGTGTATTTCCTTCCGCAGCAATACCCTAAGCTCTGCATTACTGGATCAATTTCCGCCTCGAACACTTCAGAAAGCTAATAATTATGGAAACAACACTCTGTTAAATTTCTGAAATGATTATGGACATTTTGCTTCATACAAGTATCACATCTTTACAGGTTTATAAGTTGTATACCTTTGTACAATAGCGATACACTCGACTTGTTTTCCGATTATAGAGCCACGCATTGTCAAACATTAACCAGACATCGTCCACATATTCCCAGGGATCTGAATACGCTCCGTTCTCCAGTTTCTTGCGAATGGTAGCTAGGTCCATGGGCCGTTTGATAATATCAAAGTAGTCAGGAATGCCCAAAGCCTGCAGGTTCAATAGGAAACATATTTAGACACTTGACCTACAATTCGGATTGATCTTGATTCGGACCAGCGTTGGAAATCAAGAGGGAATCATACTTGAGGGTCCACCGGCTGCTTGAAAGGAAGGGACTCAGGATCTTGTCGATGTAGTTTCTCCAATGTAGGCAGCAACGAAGTCTTTAGCTCTTCTGGTTTGAACACTGGAATGCAAAAATACACGAGTCTTCTAAGATACATGCTCCTGATGGAATAATATGCAGAAGGCAGGGAAGAATTGAAAGGATTCTTACGGCACTTCTTCTCCTTCTTAATATTAGATGATGCGGAAATTGCCGGTGAAGGTTGGCTGGAGGCAGTGGTGGTAGTCGAAGATTGGCTGAGGGACGTTGAACATGACGATGATGATGGAGTTTGTGGTTCTTGTTTCACGCCGTTCCCACCCGTCTCCATGGAATCTCGATCAGAAGTACTGGTGGAGGACATTGGACTAAGTGGTTCTTCTTTCATTTCTTCTACAAATGGATACACCATACAACTCAAGTAAGTTTTATTTGTTTAAATACTGCACATAGCACTAATTTGAGCACTCTAATATTTTGAAGATTAGTCTGAGTCTGCCATTTGCTTTGTTTATTAATTCTTCGAAAGATACAACTATGAGTCCGATCATCCGTGATGTTAGCAAGTGTTTTTGTTCAGTGGTTTGGCCACCGATCACAAAATAGTTCGCAATTTATTTTCATTAATACTATTACACTCCTGTCCAGTTGAAGTACTTTAAACAGTAAATATTCCGTTTGCTGCATAAGCTGGGACCGTTCCTCTTATTTCTGTCAACTAGTTTAGTGCAAAATTCGACCACAACGAATCGGAGTTTCACTGCTGTAGTGGTTAGTTGGAAACGAAGACTATAGTAGTGTAGTGGACCATGAATTACGAAACGAATACCTTGGCAGAGGAAAGGTGAAAGGTGTTTCATCAAGAATGTTTCAGTGCATTTTAATATTCACTAGGACCTAAAATTCGTTACAATTCACAACAGGGTTGTGGATTTCATAGCTGTTCACAATCAATTGGTACAGTGTTGTACTGTTTACAGTCATCTCTCTTGCACCTCAACATAGTTTTGTGAAGGAAGACCCTGAATATCAAGTAAATAGGAAAATCCTAATTGCAAGAGCCCGTTGAGATTGCTTTACGTTGCTATTACAGTCGAGTCACTTTCGAAATATAATATTTGTAACGGCGTTGACGATCATCAATATTTTATACAAGTCACACAAATAAGTCCCAACTGTAGCATGATTACTCGGATTTTGCAATCGGTACAGTTGTACTGCAGTCATCTCTTTTACACAACATATATTTTTGAAGCTGGTGAATATCAAGTTGAAAATACTAATTTCAAGAGCCCGTTTGGCATTGTATGTAGTATTACCAGTATTACTATACTTACTACATACTTTGTCATGACAGTATATCCCTGCAATGTATAAATTGTAACGGAGGCGAACATCATCAACATTTTGAATATTTGGATTCCACAATCAGAATAAATTGAGTCATGTGAAATGTTGCCAGGGCATTTTTCACTGGCAGCTGCGTTAACAAAAGTTGATGTGTGACAGAGCACAGATAGAATACACACAGCTTCTCAAATATTTAAAGATCGATGTTTATAATACAGAATCAGGATAAATATAATTGTGACGGATGATGTTACCAGGAAATTGGTTACTGTAAAATTTGTTGACAAAATTGTTGCGCAACAGATAGATAGTTACTATATATACAGCATCTTGAAATTATAATTGGGTGAAACGGAATACTCTGTATACCTAGATACCCATGAATCAGAGCAAAGTACTAATATATGTGACTAAATATCGCATAACTATTATTTATGCGTTTCGTTGTACACATTGTTAATAATCGGACTGACCTAGAACAACTGAGTAAGGTATGGTAACAGCCCACAGCCCGCCGCATCCGTCATATTTTTACGTTACAACGACGGAGAACGGTACAATATAGACAACTTTGACTTTCTTGATTTGCGCACAAAGAGATTGATTGAATGGAACTTGCAGGATAAATACCAGAGTATTTCCTAATACAGTGAGTACTTAATATGTGTGGTTCGTTATAAAGGGGACAGAATAAAGAATAACATCTTTCTATATGCACAGACTCATTAAGGTGGTTATGATATAGATGGGTTCATGTCCACGATTCATTCATGGACTCTGGTATTCACTATGAACTAGCTGCCCAAATAGGTCACAACGAAGTTGTGAATTTGCATAATTAATCGGGTTTTTACAATCGGCACAGGGTTGTTTTGTACTTACAGTCATCTCTTTTCCACATCAACATAATTTGTTTAACCCGTGAATATCAACTTTAAACTATTATTTTAAAAATTGCATTTAGCATTACTACGTTGCTATGACAATACAGTCACTTCTGCAATGAACATCATCAACATTCTAAACACTGTATTCGGAATCCAGAAGTAGAGTAAATGGAATTGTGTAGCATTGTTTGCCAGGGTCACTGGCAGCCTTGTTGACAAAAGTTGATGTTTGACAGAATATAGAATATAGACAGCTTCTCCAAAATATATAGAGTGATTGCGGTTTTCATCGGCACAAGAATACGCTACGCTGTGGATTGAGATTAAAAGGTTTCTGTTTCACTACCTAATGACTTTACTTTCAACCCTATATCTATGTATTGTGTGTTGCTTTGAATTGAATTCCTTTTTTGGAAGGCTTCGTTATGTACATTATATGCATTCACACGCATTAATCTGTCCAAAAGTTCGATCTCAACAATTATCTCTCCAAGATATTATGTCAATGTCAAGAAAATTAAGTTGTATGAACTTATGTTCATGTTCATGTCATGCCATGGCATCGGCCTACATTTTCGCTTTTACTTTTCTTGTTGATGTGATCGTAATTAGGTGGTTGGACAAAGTAAGAAAGAGCTCCTCGCAAAGGCTGCATGGACCGACTTCTCAGGAGATAGATCGAACGGTAAGCTGTTTCCCCGTCTTTTATTTATTTAAGACAAGTCCTAACGACCTAACAAACGGAAAAAGCTGTTGTTGTGCTTGTTGCAGGTAGTACTTATTTAGTTAGACGTTACAGGAATAGGAAAACCAAATCAGTAAAATAGAATAGGTGATGGGGATTCTACTACTAGTTTGTTATAACTTACTCTTGACCGCGGTTACTTCGAGAGGAAGCGTAGTTGCTGAGTGCACTGATATTGAATCTTCATTGTCACTACGAACGTCCGAAATGTCCCCGTTCATTGGTTCGTGCTTCCCTTCGCTCTCGGAGGGAATAGGCGGGATGCTGAGCACTTCCTGCTTCACGTCCATCATGGAGTCCATTTGACCCATCTCACTCACAGACCCTGGTTGGGGTGGTAGACTCGAAAGGCTATCGTATTCCCCATTGAACGAGAGTCGATTACTTAGTGTCTGCTGCGGCGTGTGAGGTTGCTGGAGAGTGACGGAAGGGGGTTTGATGTCATATGGGCCTGGCTGTTGGTTTTGATTCAATGCGATTAGCTGTGACTGTGGCTGTTGCGATTGAGAGAACAACGTGAAGTTCTGTTGGTTAGGCAGGTTGTTGGGTGAGGACAGTGGTTGGGACATGCCGTTGCTTCCATTTCCTTGGCTCACCTGTAAATCAATAAGCGGGATGTAAGCAAGCTGCGAGGATCGTCAGAGTCAGCTTGGATATTTATAGCTTGTAGTGCATTTAATAGTGCAAGCAAATTGCCAAATGCCGATGTAAGTAGTAGCAATTTTGGCCCAAATACATTGACTACAATGGCCAAGTTGGCTTTAGTCAGTCGAACCTCATACATCCATAATATGTTAAAATGGAGTGTCGGTGGCACAGACCCATCATCGAGAGTACGACAAACAAAAAGCCCGAATTCGTTAGAAAAAAGGGTCAATCAATACAACACAACACGACCCCAAGCAATTGTGTAAAATACAGTAGTTCAGGGCTCAGGCCAGGTAAGGACAAGTAGGTCTTTATTCTATTTTCGCAACGTTAACGTCGCTCTTGGCCGTGACCTGCAGCATTATTTGACCTGACACTACGGAACTCCTTCCTTTCACACGAAGGTGCTCCCGATTTAATATTCGAATTTACTAGAAACTAGAAATGTATTCACTATACTTAAACGATTGAAGCTGGGTTGTTACCTGGATAGGCGAGGAGAGTGAGATTTGCTGCTGCTGGGGTTGATGAGAGTTGTTGAGAGGTGGTCTGCTGAGGGTGGGCTGTTGTTGAGGTCGAAGGTTCAGTTGTTGGTTCGGTTGGATCAGACTCAGGATGGGTTGACGCGGCAGGGCGGCTTGCGGTTGGGTCAGTCCGGGTCCTGGTGGTCGGAGTGGCAGGGTCTGCTGCAGCATCTGCTGTTCTTTCCGTTTCTGCCGTTTCTCCTCTAGCTCCTTTTGAATCTTGTAGATCTTCTCAGCCAACAAGTGATAGTACTCGGGTCTTGAATTTGCCATCTCGTACATGTCACCTTCGACCTTCTTCGCATACGCTACTAAATTGCACATTCGTCTATCTAGCATAGCCGACTTGTCCGGAGATGGGAATATAGCTTGAACTCTGTAGAAACATGGAAAATGGAATTAGAAATCACTGTGTATTAGAGCACGCACGTTTTTCAACCTTTATCGAAGTACGTCGCAACACGTTATGAGGCCGGAAATTAGAAACTTTTCATCCAGCCTCTTCAGAACTCATAATGAGTTTTGAGTTTACTATCAGGTCGACTATCTATCCAATGATGACGGTGACTGGCTTCCAGTGGTAGGCAGGGTAGGTACAAAGAAGATTGTACTTATATAATCGTACGGCTTAGAATAGAAGCAGGACTTTAACCAGACTATAACTACAAATATTTCGGCCTTGCTATCACGCACGCACCACGCACGCTAACAATCATACGCACTACGCACTACGACTACGACCCACGACCACCCACCCAAATGCTCATTTTCGACCTTTCCAATTCAATATTATTGACTTTTATGAGAAAGAAACGACACAGGGAAGAAAAGTGGGTCAGTCTCGTTTGTCATACGCAGTATGCATTCATCAACCATCAATCATCACATTCCATTCGTGCGAACCCATCGCCGCCACAGTGGAAATTGAAGGGCTCTGCGATCTGTAACTACTACATAGTTGAAATTCAATGTCACATGCTCATTGCTCAACTTGATACACTTTGATTTGTATCTAATTCAGAAGGAAAGGCCACAAAAAATACGTATTTCAAGATATCATAATTTAGGCTTAAAGATTCTGAGCCGTCCATGAATAAATTATTGCTTGAAAACTCTTCCCTGTTGGATTTGTAAATGACAAGTTGTGCAGTGCATCTGGGTCTGGACATCCCTGACTGATGTAGTTATACTAGCGTACTAGCAGTATAAACATAAAGTGGCTTACAATTTGTGTACCAGATGATTTCTCAATTCGGGACTAATGGATTGGTGCCAATCTTTGGTTCCCTGAAGCGGGGCAGCCGTGATTCCTGGGGTTGTGTTTGGTGGGTGAATTCCGCTGTTGTCCAAACCCAGGAGGTTGAAATTGGGGTTGTTTCCCATGGCATGGGACAGAGGGGAATGAACCATTCCATCGTTGGACAGAACCGGTGGCGGAGGCTGTGGTGAGGCGGCCGGAAGGCGTGGTGAAGGCGCAGAAGGCGGAACAGTCGTTTGTGGTTGAGTGATAGGGCCTGGTGCATTTGGAGCTCTAAGACGTGGTACTGTCGGACCAGGACCCGGACCAGGAGCCGGTGAAGAATTCAAGAACGAATTCGTCGGACAGGGAATCCCTAAGGAATTACAAGAAACAATTGCAAGTTAGACATCTCTGCTTTTTTCGTACACAATCGGGATACTGATTCACGTCACATATCCGATATCCGACAATCCACCTGGCTGCTAGTGAGTTTAAAGCGTTCAGGTGTTTCTCAGAAAAATCAAAAAAATCGCACACCCAACACCACACTTCTTATATTCATGAAATTATTATCAGTAGTTCAGTACATTCGGTTTCTGGCTCTGATCTCTGATTCCATTCCACTGCCACCCAACACACACATACAAACATAGCATTAATAGTAATATAAAGCAAATATCCAAATATATTACAATTAACAATATTGTCCAATTTTAGCATGAGACCGACATTGGTGTGACACAATGCCAAAGCCAAGCGCAAGAATACATCTCATTCCATCCAATCCAATGCTTTCTAGAAAATAACGACAACGACTTTGCGTGGCCCTCCTTGTGCTCAGTATCTACATATGATTGGCACGAAGAGCTTGGATGCTGGCTCTCCAACCATTCAACTTCACCAACAATTAGTCGGGTTTATATTGACATATCAAACATCTAAGCTCGATCAAATCAATTTATTGTTAAGGGTTTCACGGTTTGAATTTGATGTTTTAGTGTCAATTCATGGCACTTGAATTTGAAGAACTTACAGTCTATCGATTCCAACTTCCCGGTCACTGTTTTCGAAGCCGCCTGCGGCACGACCTCTGATGGCCTGTTCCCGAGTCCTGATACTCTAAGTAACGGCAGTCTGTATAGTGACCTATGATTTAACCACCTCGTCCTATTCTTTAGGTGAAACGGTGATTTGAGTCGGGCGTGCGGATGCATTTAACTCGTTATTGGGCCCTACTACTGTCTTATTATTCACCTTACGGACTCACTAAAACTCACTACCTTCTACCACCCTCACCACCTCATACATATGACTTTCTTATAGGCTGAGTTAGGTTAGGTATTCTGAAAAGCCCGCAAAATTACCCATCTGTGAGGTGGTGAAGGTGGAGGACGGTGGTGAGTTTAAAGGAGACGACCGTCGACTTTTTAACCAAAAAAATTACTAAACTGAGCCCTTTGCGCTGATCATGACTTTCGATCGACAATAAATTAGACCTCTACACCGAAACCGAACCCAACGCCACTTCAATGAGTTACTTCCATTATTTGAAGTCCGTCCGTTTCCGTAGTCACCACGTCGTCGTCTTCGTAGGTTCACGCACGCACACAGGGCTCGTCGTAATGTATTATGGCAGTTCAAACCAAGGAGTAAAAATTGACTCCCAAAAGTATTTTCATACAAGATTTCACCTACTTCAACGACGAATTAGCAACTTACACAAATAGATTTCCCCGTGTCTTACAACCTGTGAATCGTTGGGAAATTCAAATCTTTGAAACAAGAGAATTTTTTGGAATCACTGACGTCGGTGTTTCATTAAGCTCTTCCAGGATTTATAAGTTGTATGATTAATTAAAAATTAACACTTACTGCGTTACATGGTACATGGCCTAGACGGTTATCTAAGTAATGAGCCATAGTTGGGTGTTCAGTATCACCGCTGCTGGGCCATGGGAGACTCGAACTCCCGAATACCTCACTTTTGTTTGTCAAACAATGAGGGGGGAAACAGGCAAAATCGATTCAATGAACAAACAATAACATACAAATACTTTAAGTTGTTATTAAGCACAAACTATCACGTGGCTATACATGTTTAAAATTGACTAAAGTTCTAAATTAAAGAATTCTAGAAAGACATTAAAGAATCTCATACAAAGTTAATAGTTGTTATTTCAGTAAAAATGTAGATGAATAGTTTACTTCGTTACTACCTACTCATGCTGATAATAGGAATGATACAGACGACGCAGAGAGTATTCGTCATGTTCATATTAATAAGCCGTTCATATATTATTATGATTCATAAAATTTACTAGGTTTTTAGCCTAAATACCCACTAATGCTAGTAAATTACGTTTTATCGAAAATTTGAATCCACATACAATGCAATATGCAATACGATGTTGAAATCAATTTTCTAAAAATGTATAGGTACTTGCTATGTAGTTTGTGCTTCATATTAACTTTAAGTAATCATAGTACATCTAAGTAATCGCATTCATAATCCTTCATAATGCAT
>JAQFYU010000729.1:0-19131 GCA_034694905.1 Ceratophysella granulata | reverse complement strand
ACCTCCACCCTAAACCACTAGTCCATCAGTCATCACCTCCATGGAGGACTGAGGACTAGTGGTTTAGGGTGGAGGTCAAAGTCCACCCTAAACCACAAGTCCATCCGTCATCACCTCCATGGAGGACTGAGGACTAGTGGTTGGAGGTCAAAGTCCACCCTAAACCACAAGTCCATCGGTCATCACCTCCATGGAGGACTGAGGACTAATGAACTAGTGATTTTGGGTGAGGGGATGAGGACTAATGACTATAATATATCTTTTGAGATCACATTTCAAATTGCAAACCTTCGAGTTAATTTAGCTTATACCACGGGCATTTGTATTATTTTCCCCAAATGTTTAATTGGATAATTTAAATTAGTAGGGTTTAATTAGTTTCTGGACAAGAAGGTTGAGATTGAATTAAGGTTCGTGTAGTGGCCTGAAGTGGATGGAGAATGGAGATGTTTGGTGTGGTTGAAGCCGTTCTATTTTCCCCATAAATAGTGGATAATGTGTTTTGAAGTGGGAAGAGGGTTGGGCGGAAGGGCTTGTTAAGAAGCGGAATGGAATCGAGTAATTAATTTGCAATCAGAAGAGAAGGAAAAGCTCGTCTTCTGTTTTAATCCAGAAATGGGTCTGCTTCCAGAGCAAACCAAACAGATTTATCAACTGACTTAGGACACGAAGGGTGTTGGTGAGTGTCACTTGCAGAAAATTGGAATGAGAAACTGGAGTCTCATCTTCATCTTCACTTTCTTCCTTTTTTAAGGACTTTTTTCAGACCTCACACCCCCTAGATTCTCAGTAGCGGGGCCAGATCCTTTTTTCCGACCCTCCCAATTCTCTGACTTAAAAAATTCAATCGATCTAAACATTTAAAAAGGTGAAATTTTCAAAATTTCCAGAATTGAGATAGATTTAGCTGGGTGAAATAGTTATAAAATTATAGACTGTAAAAACGTCTCCTGGATAGACGATGAAATTCTAAGCTAGCATCCATAGATTTTCGGCTGTTCTAGATTTTACAGAAAATCAGCCAAATTGAAAATTAGTATTGGTCTATATACCTTGATTGGTATTGGTAGATTGTAGAGCAGAATGTTAAGCTGAGTGGTAAAGGATTTTAAATTCCTCTTCTTTTATTGTAACAATAGCACGACACGTAAGCCAGCATTTTTTAAAACTCTACAGAATGAAAAGCTTCACCAAAATATAAGGATTTGAAACATAATTAAGCGGGAAATTAATTGGAACATGTATGTACAAAACGGAAACAAATTATAAAATCAAATAATCGAATTTGAGCAATCAACTGATTACAACGATAATGTCGAGGTCGCCGACGTGGACTTCACAGGTGGTTTGTGTGTAATTGAATTATGATCTAATTCGCGCGAATTTGACGACGACAGCGCCAAATTCATATCAGACATGTGAAAGTTTCATTGGAAAGTGAAAGCTTTCTTTTGCGTTTCAGTCCAATAAAGTCTCATTCATCGATTCATCAGTCAATCGTGAGTCATCTGTCGCTTGCCAGTTCAGTTTTGTTGTTAGTTTTAACGTTCAACTGGATTTCGCATTTTGATAACAATCGTTTTCGAAAAAGCTATTTCTCGAAAATTGGTCATCAGAATTCTCCAAGAGAATTGTATGGCAAGAGACTGATCTGATGCCTGAAGACGCTACACAATTCTGCTTGGTTCTCTGAGTTCTAATCTTCACTTGGCGATTTTCCACTTGGTAAACTTTATGTATAAGTAGCTAAGGTCTACCTCCGAGAAGATAACGTCTTCTTGACTTGAAACAGAAGGAAGAAGAGCTACGGAACGCATTATCTTCCCTGTTCCTTGTTCAAGGATCTTCTGGCCTGGCCTTATGTGGTGGCTGGGCTAATAATTACGTTACGTCTGTCTATGTTACGAACTTTCTAAGTTGTCAGGTGACTTTCAAACATCAACATATCAACATATTCTTAATTCGTTTGTCCGTCGTATGTAAAATCTCTTGCGAATTGTTTGTGTACAATGACAAGGCTAGAGCTTTAATATTGATGACATGCAAGTTTAACATTAGTTTCCATGTTAAAATCCCATTTCAATTATTTGCGCTCCGAGCCGAATTTACCAATTTGCTTGTGACTTTAAGCTTTAGTTCTTGATGTTCTGTTAATTGCTGTGCCAAATATTCAAATTTTAATCACTTTAATTTTAGTAAGTAATTCGAGCAAAAGAGATCGGTGACTTTTGGTGGTTGATTGTGTACAGTTCAGATAAGTTTCACTTGTGGCATCAATATCAAAACTTTGTGCGTCGCACTGATTATTTTCATTTCCTTGAAACTTTAGTGTTCTGTTAATATGTATATGAGTTAATATTCAAATTTGGATACTTTGGTTGATGGTTGTGCGCAGCGCAGTTCAGACATTCTTTTCAAATTTTTGCGCTCCGCGCTGAATTTGCTCGTTTCTTACAATTGTTTGTGTATATCTGTGTGCTAAATATTGTAATTTTAACTATTAGTAATTCCAGTTCGAGATCGTTGGTCATTGGTTGTGGGTTTTGCGTTGACAAACTCTAATACTGATGAGTAGGTAGACTACACTAAACACTTTTGCATTCAATATTGCAAATTATTTCCGAGCACGAAAACTGAGGCTTTGGCCTGAAACAAGTTTTATAACCTGCCATTTTTCATGGTATATTTTGGCGTATGTGGCCATTCCCAGAGCTATTGACTGTAACAGAAAGCTTAGGCACTATTTCATAGTTAGCAGTGCATGGCAAAGAGTCAAATGTATGTCTAATGACCTTCTCTAGCTTTTACCGCCTGCATGCATGACATGTTTCGCTTTCTTTCACCCTTCCGTTCTCCAACTTTCTCAGGTTGAACTTTCTTTTTGTCAGTTCTATTAATTGTGCAAGCATTGTCTGCGGAACAGAGACCTAATTTGTCTGAGTTTCATGGAATAATGAGGCTGGAGATAAGGTTGAGCAAGGTTCTGAGATCTCATTTGAGTCTGAAGTCTTCTGTTTATTTCCAGTACGGATACAGGGCCAAGGAGATCCATATACAACGGAGAAGTTTTCTGGATTTCTGCTCGTGGCTGAGCCAGCGGTTGGGAATTCGGGACAAGTGTCGGCTGGAACTTTTAAACTCAAGGATGACTCTTTATCCAGATTCAGTGAGTTTTGCCCAGATGCAGTCAAACATGCCTCGGAAGTTGCCAAACCTGAAGTCCAAGTCTTCTGGATAGCACCACCCGCTTCAGCCGGATGTGTCATTTTCAGGCAAGCGGACAAATAGACACACACTTCTCAACTCAGATCTATGGCATGGAGCTTTTTCTATAGTCTCCAAAAGTGGCCCATTCTCTTTCGTCTATAATTCTGGCCCGCCTGGCCAGCCTCCCTGACCCACATTCAAATACAATACCTGCATAAATTCTAGAAAAGCCTCAGGAACAATAGAACCTTTGAAGCTGGAAGTCCTGCTGATGACATGGACAGCCTAAAGCTTTTGTCTCTTCAGATAACGACTAGCCTCTGTATACAATAGTCCCAAGTATCTGGGAAACGGAAGAAATCGCTTTGAAGTTGAAGCAAGTCGAGTCAATATAGCAAAAACTAATTTGGTAAATGTCAAAAACTTGACTGAGAGATCTAACGATAAATAAGTCACTTTTGTTAAAATACAATTGAAAATGGAGATTCTACTATCGGTTATTCGCTCACGCAAAATTATTCGCTGCTAATAGTAATAATGTATTCATCTTTAATAATATATAGGGCAACGGTTATAAAGAATTCTCAACAATGGTACATGGATGACGACAATCTTACAAAGCAACTATGCCCCGATTATGAAGAAGATGTGGAGAACGGGGAAAATGCAGAACCTTGCCGAGCTTGTGATGAAGCTAAATATGAAGTAAGCGTTAGATGGCTGAATTGATGCTACGCTTTTACCCTCATGGGCCTGCCTGTTTAACAATGCGCTAAGCGAATGTCCAACATTTAACATAGATATTTGGTTTATATATTATATATTCTGTGAATAGTTGACCTTTGAAGGTCTTTGGTCTTCGCTGTCTCACCCTCGACACTTTCCAAATTATTCATGGGTGGCAAACTTCAGTGACATTATCGGAGCATCACATTCACCCAAGTTTCGAGTATGGGAATATGGGAAGAATTCGTCAGAGGGCCTCCGACGTGTAGCTGAGTTCGGAGTTTCTACGGAGCTGGAACGAGAATTAAAAGAACAGGTAAACTTGAATCATACGAAGGTTCCCTTGTAAATGGCCAGAAGGACTAAATGAATAGTCTTTCATTCAATACTTGTTCTTGCAGAGTGAAAGCATTCGAACAATTATCAAAGCGAGAGGACTCCGACATACGAATTTCTACGGGCTCAAAACCTTTGCTGTCTTCCGAGCTGACAAGGATCATAACCTCATTTCCTTTGTTTCAAAGATTGGTATGGAAAATGAGACCTAAGGTTGAACTGAATAGTTGGGAAAAGAGAAAGCAAACCAATGCTTTTGTTTATGTCTGTTCCAGGTCCATCTCCAGATTGGTTTGTTGGCGTGACGGGTCTCAACTTGTGTTTAGGAAATGGAAGCTGGTTGACGGAAAGGGAAATGAATTTGTATCCCATTGATGCTGGGACGGATAGTGGAGTCACGTACGAGGTACGTAGAGGATATGGGTCCCTTTGAAATATGCAAGATGAAATTATTATATTTAGCAAGCTCTGGTTTTAGAGTTTAATTCCATAGAACTGGCGTAAGCCAGATGCAAAAAAAAAATGTTGAGCCTTCGACAATGCTTTACTACATTATTTCTAATTTCTGATGTTACACTATAATGCAGAGCCATCCGCCAGACTTACCAACTGACCCACGTCAGCCAATTCGACGAATAGTCGGTAATAGTGACAGCAATTCTCCATTCTATTCACCTGACGGAAATACACTGAAGCCATTTGCAAGGCTTCGTCTCCAACAGCAGCGGTCATACAAGCGCGGAACATGCGATGACACATCGCGACAGCCTGGCGGTGTTTCCAATGATTATGGAGACGATTACTTTTATGATGACTCGCCGGATCGGGACAGGCGTAAGTAATTCTCTGAAAACGATAGCGATTCGATCTCAATCTTGAAATGCTTCTTGTCAATTGTCTAAAGTTTCTCATTTGTAATTACACAGCGGAATGCAGCATGCATCAGTGGTCCCAATGGTCTTCCTGTATACCTTCCTGTGGCAAAGGAACTCGAAGGAAGACCCGTAAATACGTCAACGAACCTAAAGCACGGCAATTTGGATGTAGTAGGAAGGATTCGGTTGACGAAATTTGCTACAATCCACAAAGTTGCAAGTAAGAATCTAGTTGCCAAAATAATAATACTAATAATAATAAGCAGAGGATGTGACACTCATTGATTTTAGTTGCCTGAATATTGATTTAGTCAAGTGCTGCAAATTGTACTGAGTAATATTTAAAAATCCACCAGTATTTGTAAAATCTTAAAAGTTCCAACAGCATGGTGCTATATCAAAACTCGTAAAAGCAATTATAGCAGGATTAATAAAGAAAATGATTTATGCAAAATATCCATCGGCAGTTGATGGGGCACGATTCATATCAAAGTTAAGGCATAATAATTTCTATGGCTTAATTATGTCTTTGACTTTCCTTTCTTCAATTCACAGAGGTCAAAGTGGGTCATACTTTGATGAAGTCTCCAGTGGAACTGGAGTGAATCGGGAAACAGTAAACCAGCATATTGTTGACAATAGGAATCCATACAACACGATATCTGCGACCCGGAGCCCGTACACTCCCCTAGTGGACAATAGGAATCCTTACAATACGATTGTGGAACCCCGAATTCCATACAGTCCTATAGAACCCAGGAACACGTACACTGAGGACCGGGGTCCAAATATTGGAGATCCCATGGATGACGCTTGTGGGACGACAGAATGGAGACCATGGTCAATTTGTGAAGACCCTTGTGGGTCTGGTATACGCATTCAATTAAGATCCTATCTTCGGCCGAATCCGGCCAAGAAGCGTAAGTGTGAAGTCAAGTTGAAGAACATGGAACAGTGTCCTCGAACGCCGGAATGCCGAGATTCATTGCCTGGCAAGGTACAAATTCTGAAATTCAAACATCAAACATGAGAGCGTGATTTCACAACTTGTCAACTTGCATTATGTGTGTATAGGTTGAAGAAGGATGCGAAGTAACTGGATGGGGTCCTTGGCAGCCTTGCACTCAGACCTGCGGAGGAGGTGTTAAGACACGCTATCGAGTTTACAAATACCCGAATATTGACCACAGGAAATGTACTTTGCCGATGCAGGACACGGTCCCCTGCGAATCTCTTCCGCATTGTCCGGCTGAGCGGACAATAGGTAAAACACAAAATATCCCGGGCTTTCAGTGAACTTGCTTTGAAGTCGGTTTACTATGTATCTGTAGTTTCTAATACTCGCTTGATTCTAATATCGTATTTTAATTGAATTGACTTAACCATTGTTTGTTCTAATTGGAATGTCAGGAGCTTCTTACCAACCCGTAGAACCTAACCTAGCTGAGTGCCTCTTTTCTATTTCTTGTTCTCAAGCTGACTGTCGAGAGCCGCGGAGTGCTGGCGAGTGTAGGCAAAGTTTGGTCCGCTGGTATTTTGACCCTGTCAAGCTCCGGTGTCTTCAATTTACTTACACGGGCTGCAAGGCATCTAAAAATATTTTCAAAAGTCGAACCGAATGCGACGCCCTCTGTGCTGCTCTCAGAGGTTTGGTTCTAATTATGCAAAAAAATAGTTTACTGATCATTGTTTCAACGTAGTAGCGCACTAAAGGCCTTGTAAAATGGTTATAATACTCTCAATTCTCAGGCTTTCACTGCTGCTACGTGAAACAGTACAGCTGAATATAGTCTCTTCTTTCAAATTGAATCTTGTCCAGGCAGGAGGGCAGAAAAGTGCTTTGTTTAGCAAATTAAAAGCACTGGTTTCGAACAGAAAGAGTGATTTCAGGAGGGGAAGGTCTCATTTGAAAAATTTTATGCCATATATTGAGCTAAATTAATTTGAATGTGAGAACGAAGGCAAGGAGTGTGTACTTCGAGAAATATGTGAGTATTCCTGAAATATATGATTTAAAATTTTTATACCATAGTGATATAGAGAATACAAAATCGTTGCACTAATGTACGTGTATTAAGTAAAGTATATCGGACAATTTCGACTTTTTCCCATTTGAAGCTTTACAAGTATTTTGGTACAGTGCTTTTAATTTGAGAATTAAGGCACAATTTCCCTGATATTGAGCATGTTAATTGCTGAGGAACTAACTAACTTGAACTGTGTTGTAGAGCAATTGGCTGACGAACGTAGTGAGAATCAGTCCAAGTATGGGGTAGTCATATCCAGTGCTTATACCTACATGGTTGCTGATGAGTCCAAGAATAAAACTAATTGCGGTAGAGTGACCGATCACCTTCCCTTTACAATACTGCTTTCTCTTCAGTTACCTTTTTCGCTTCTCTCAACTTGCTTTGCTTCATTCCAGCTTCTGCATTGATACAATTAAAACTACAATTAACCATAAATATATTCAATGTTAGCGGGTTCCTAAAACTAATATATTGTTTAAACTGTAAACAGAGAATTCAAACGTGCCGCAGAAAACGAGGCATTCGAGACCGAGCGGACAACAGTCGTCGTACTACCAATCCATAAGTCCTGCTACGCGGAACCCGGGATACGGCGGCAGTCAATCAAATACGGGATACGTTGGAAGTTCGAACGTTGTTGGTCACACGGGACTGTCAAATTCAGGCTACAGTGGTGCAGTACATACAGGCTTCAACAGTCATTCACCCTACGCAAGTGGATACCACAACACGAACGTTTTCCCGCAGACACAAACGGCAAACCCTCCGACGACCTCGACTCATTCGTCCTATTCCTATCCTAATTCAGACTTGAGTGACAGGACGCAGAATTACAATTATCAATCGCATTTCAATCCGTCGTACAACGATGGACCAGCTGTGGACTGTAAAATGAGTCCCTGGAGTCCTTGGTCCCGATGCAGTGTCAAATGTGGAAGAGGATGGAAATATCAGAGTCGTTATGTTCAGGTAAATCATATTTGATTCTGAAATGTTTTTAATACCATTAATGAATACCATTGAAATTATTCATTTTGTTTGTTATAGACCTTCAATGAAAACGGAGGGAAAGCTTGTCCGAAACAGACGGAAAAGAGCAGAAGATGTCGTGGAACGGAATGTTCTCGAAACAATCCTTTACACCCCAGCCACGTTCGATACAACCCTGGCTTGGATGAATACAACTACCAGGAATAAAATGCTGGCTATCAATAATCAGCTTATATTTACTCAAATTACCTCCAAGCAAGTAATACAAATGCTATAAATACTACAAATACTATGCTATGCATTATTGTGGGAAATTATCTCCTGTTCTCTGGACCTTGTCTTAATCTAGAGGAGATTGAGTTCAAGATTTTAAGATATTTGTATTTGTTGTAGATATTGCGTGTTAAACCATTTAGGTTTTGCTATTTAAATGTTTGACCCATGGACGTGGACGTGGGTTAAGCTCTTGACCTTGAGTTACGTTTGATACATCGGTGGATAACTCGTATTCAGAGTTTCGAAACGAAACAATATTCCTAACCTAATCAAACGTTACTTTAGGTCAACTGGCTGGCCCATGGTCTTGGGTCAAACAACTAGCAATCTATATGGCATACTAGTAGTTAACACTCCGTATTTCACAAATCTTATTTTACCGTTAATACATTGTACTTAAAACTGTTCGACAATAAAACAAGTCGAACCATAATATGCTTTAACATTATGCATTTCACTAGTCAATCCTCGATAATCCTTATTCACAGATCTATAAATGTATGTCAAGCTGTGTTAAGACAATCAGTGAAACTTGTCGATTCAGGAACATTATTCTCGTGTTCCGACGTTTACAATACACAAAATGTAATCTCCGCGCGTTAATATCCATAGGACTAACCCATATTACACATACACATCATGTTCTCCTTGGAATTACTATTTTCTATGATTTGGAATTGTATGGAAACCCACGTACACAATTGGATGGGAAATAAATTGTTTCACTTGATGTTTAGAACTGCTGAAGTCGAATTGAAAGACCAACAATTATCCTTAGAATTTATTTTCAATCTAGGAAAATGGGTAGAATTTGGATTAAACTTAACATTAACAATTGCTGATAGGCTTGATACGTAATTAAAGATTTCCAAAGTAGTTTGATTTGAAACCTCCTCTGGGTTTGATCAACTTGATGCTTCAACGAATTCCTTGATTTTTTGATTATAAATAGTACATATTTAGGATTTGGAATCTATCCAGGACAATCGTAGGATTACAAGTACCATAAACCATAATGCCCAACTTCAATTCATTCAAAAATACTCTGGCTCAACTTACAGGCTTACTTACGGTACAATAATTTACGATACCACAGATCATTTATAACATTTGATGGATGCCAGAAGAAAATCCACTTTTACAATACTGTTTTACATAATTACGCTTATCGTAGGATTTTACCATACTGGTCGATCTCCCTCCAAGGTACCTAACGTAAAATCACAATAACTCCTTTAGCACAAAGCGGACATTCTCTGATGAAGTCATGTGTCTCAACTTTCAATTACATAATATGGTACAAGAGTGGTAACGCCAGTATTACCGATATAAAATGTATAGATCAGACGTAACAAACACTAAGTACAATAGGCCCATTTATAGCATGTACTTGGGTGTGGAATATGAAATTATGAATAATTTAGTTACAGTGGCGGATCAGTCATTCCACATACAACGTGTCATTTACAAGATTAGGTATAATTGTTCAGGATTCATGATCATGACTAGACTATAGTATTTACCGAATTCATTCACGTTTTTAACATTCAGAAACCCTTTTAGGACGACGTAGAAAGCCAATCATTGCAACGATTTGGTCAAATTGAACTGACGTTATGGATCAGTTCAGCCCAGAGAAACGTTTCCACAAATATAAGCCAATACGTTTGTGTATGTTGAATTTTTAAGCCTGTTTTGTTCTTTAGTGCCTTGAATGTTTCAGAATTTATTTTGATTGATAGCTCGGATATTCTTTTCAATGTTTGGTATGCAAAGAATACTACGTATGTAGCACATGAAAGGGATTAGGCCTAAGTGGACAAGACGCAATGAAGTCGAGACGGATGCCAATATTATCAGCGATCAGCGAGCGACACTTCAGCTTAGCTCCGCCTTATTCAAAAGACTTGGATAATGCCCATCCTTCTGTCGACAATACGCAATATAGGGTTTTATCTTTTACTTGGCATGAAACTAACGTTATTTACGGTGCAGCCCAAGCACCGTGTCTAATACACATCATATTTTGGTGAATCGGATAGAAACTTTGTGACATGGATAATACAGTTGGGTTCAGGTTCAGGCTCCAGGCAAGTCAAAATGTTAGCGTATTACTTGTTGAAAGAATAGCCATGAGATTCGGTAGTACAATTGGAGTAACAGGGTCAGGTCAGGGTAGATTGAAGTGCGTAAACTACTTCACTAAAAACGGCATCACAGTGAATGCTTACATATTTGGTTTGGAGCACCGGAATACAGATACTGACTTAACACATTTTTTCTAAGAAGTATACACAACGTACGTCTATAACTACATAGTTGCTAACAAAGAATACATAGCAGAGAGGCCAGGTACGAGGAGAATGTTGCGGACATTTTTGACTAGATCAGTAGTTTCCAATACTGTACACAAAGTAATGAGCGGGATGTTGATGGTTCTACGTTTTCATAACCAACCTGAGGACGGAGAGGCTGTTTTGAGAGGTTGAATCCCATGAATAACTGCCTGAAGTTTAGAACTCTGGACGTAGGTCGTGGGCGGAGGCGTGTCAGGTTCTCCGGTATCATCATCTTGAACATCCGGCTTGTCATTTTCTTCTTCCAACTGAACGCAGACGTGAAGTGACTTCGGACTGACTCCAGGTTTATGAGTTGACGACGATGCCCTGACTGTTGAAAGTAGTTTGGACGATGAAGCAGGACCATGAGCGAATATTTTGGGCTTGTCGACGATAGTAAGCGTTTGAGATGATGAAGAAGCTGTGGCCGGAGGTGTGGCACTCCCATCTCTCGAAGGAACACTTGATGTTCGCTTCACTTTAATTTCCTCAAAAGAATCGTTCATTTCGGACGTATCTCCAGCATCCAGGCTCTGACTCAGGCCGGAGACGGAAGCCTTCCCACTGTCCCGAAACTTGAACCTTGCAAAATGAGAAGGAAGCGGTCGGCTCCGTGCAAATCGTTCCCGTTTCTTTTTTCCCAGTGTACTCGTCCCACTTCCGTCTCTATTCACACTCGAGTTGGATCCTCTGTTTGGATTTCAAAGGATTAACGACATCAAAGACTCAATCATTCTTCTCCGATGAGCACATACGTATGTTAAGGACCTTGGTAATGCTACACAAGCAGGCGACGACGCTTCCACAAAATACACAAGTTCAAATGTAACAAATTAAGAAACATAGCAAAATAGGACTCTAGTGGCATCTCGACATTCATAGGCGCTCAAATGCCTAAAGCCTAGTTTAGCTATACGCAAATAAGTAAGCTAAATATGACAAAGGTTGCCTCTCGATTGAGTTCCCAATGAATACATAAATCTTAATAAAGAGTTTCTTCAGAGCCATGAAACAAATTTGACTCGAAGAAGAACTACAATAACAGTACAGACAGTGCAGTGGCTTAAGCTTCACAAAAATCGCTTAGCAAAAATTAACAACTCAGTAGGATGGCTAAGGCTACAATAGTAGTTTGTTCTAAAGCTAGAAAGTAAAGGAATTATGCCTGGAAGATAAGCTTGAGCACAAAAGTCCGGCAAGCACGGAATGGATCCGAAGAGCGTGGCAAAGGAAAGCGATGTTTTGTGGGTTGAGCTAATGTTTAGGTGATTACCCAGGATCTGTGGTTGACTGTTGTCTCAACTTCCTCGCCACATTCGCACTCCCCTGACTCCCATTCGAACAGACAGAGTCCTCAGACCGCGACCGACCCACGATCCTCGACATTCCAGCGTTCCTCGCTGCTTCAATAATCGTACCCCACTTCTTCTTTGACATTTCTCGTTTTGCACCCGCCATTCGAGCCAGTCGAGCTAATTTTGTCTGTCAAACACAAACAAAAATATTAGGCATGATATTGTTCACTTCCATGTCAAATCAAATCATAATCAACTGTTATGTCCTACGCACGGACGTATAAGGTTATATACCTTAAGGTTATATACCTTATACGTCCGTGGTCCTACGACTCTTCGGTTTTGAGCTGTGTAAATATCAACAGTATTTTTAATTTCTTTTATTTAATTTTTTTTTGTATAAACAACAAGAAGTTTACCGTTCTATCCAGATATTCTTAATATTGACCTAAAACTATGAAATAGTATAAATGATAGTAAATGTTGGAATTTTGTTCTTGTTGTTTTACGAATAATTGTGACACAGGGTCTAATTTTAATTCTAGCTAGCTGCAATTATAATTAAAAGTAATTAAAGCAGTAGCTGGAGTTGCGTTGAGATCAAGTTTCAGTTTCAGTCAGTTTCAGTGTAAACGTGTGCTATGCGAGCATGAAGCAAAGGTTTAACGTCTGACGTATGTCATATCTTTATCTTCACCAAACAAGCGAGAGAGGACACTAGTAAGCTAAGCTCCAGTCCCTAAAGATTGATTAGTCAACCGTCAACCAACAAGTAGGTATCACTTGCCATATCTTGCGCAAATGACACAGTTCAATATCGAATGAAACCTGTCTATTCCTGCCTCATTTCATTATTGGTACATACTTTATTTGAGATAATTGCCATAATATAGATAGCGCCATTTTTTTATAGTACTTATTGGATAATTAATATTCACAACCAGAGACGCATACCTTTGGAGACTTCTTGTCATAGTGAAGGGTATCAATGTCATTTTCGGGATCCAACTCTGCGACTTCTGAAAGCAGTGACACGGAATTGGACGGTGCTGCAGTGGCAATATTAAACCCTTTCATGAGCCGCCGTTCTCGCTGGCGATTTTTCTTTCCTCCGGAACCTAGGAATACATAAATCAAAAAGTTAGATTCACATGAGGTTAGGTTTAATTGTATGTATTTATGTCGATTATTCAAGTGAATTGAACAAAATGGGAAACCTTTCGGCTTTTCATGTTTTATGTTGTCTGTATTCTCGGTGACTGGTGACCTTGATTTACGTTGAATTTGCAGGTCAAACAGGAAGTGTTAATCACAAAAATTTTATTTCAGGAAAAATATAAATATTTAGAAAGTTAAAACATTGGCAGAAAAAATTACAAAAAGTTATTGGTAGCGGTGGGGTTCGAACCCACGCCTCCCTCCCGGGAGACTGGTGCTTAAAACCAGCGACTTTGACCACTCGTCCACACTACCTGTGTTAGTGGAGGATAAACAATTCGCATCTATATACTCTCGAGATTCGCGAATATAAGAAAACAAAGGTTAGCGCATCGCAAAAGGCAAGGCGTCCGAACAAAAAATTCTGACGCCCATTTTTCATTACTAATGATCTTGTATGCTGCCTTCGTTCAAATATTCAGTCCCAGCCTTTCCGCATTGACACAAGCCAGTTCCAGTCTAAGGAGATAGGTCATGAGGTCAACAACTGAATGCCAAAATTCAGGTCGTGCGTCGCGCGCGTTGACATTGACCTTATACCTGACCTATGACATACGAACGGAGAGAACCAAGCACGGCAAAATAGCATCACACATGTGTCTGGTCTCGACCTCGACTCGACGAGCATGACTAATCTCGTCACCTTTAATATTAAAGGTGAAGGTCATTTCGAGTTACGTGAAATATCTTAGTTTTCTAAGAAAAAGAAACTATGAACTAACAAACTATGAACAATCCATTCGAACTTGTTGACCCGGTAAGGAACGGTTTGGATTGTATGAATTACCTTGGCCCATTCCAGTCACAGATGCAGTATTCATGCCAGAATTCTTGAGGACTTCTAGAAGCTCACAGCGAAAGGCAGAAATGTCCTGCTTGATCTCGTTGACATCATCCTCAGTAACACCTTGATTATCGGCCTGTCTCTGTTCCGTCGTCACGTAACGTCGTACCAAATTTCGCATGATGTTCTGCAGAGGCAAAGGCAAAATAGGATAAAAACTCATTCTGATTAGTTTAAGCAGAAACTCATTATCCCACTGCGTCACTCGGTAAAAATAGTTGAACTCAGCGGCATTACGCTGCATTATGGAGCACGCACAGCACTTATCAGCATTTAGCCAACGTTCATTGCGCATCCTTCTGACCTTAATACTGACCGAAATGCTTAAAACGTTTTTTGATTAAAAAAATACGGTTGACAAATAAAAAAAGGAGCAGAATCATCGGCAAAAAAGTTATTGGTAGCGGTGGGATTCGAACCCACGCCCCCCTTCCACTAGCTCCTAAGGCTAGCGACTTAGGCCACTCGTCCACACTACCTTTGGTAGTGGAGGATAAACAATGGGCCTAATATTTCGCAACTTGGACATTTGCGACCAAAAGTAAACAAACGGTTGCAAATCGAAAAGAAAGGCAAGACGACTGAGCAGTGCAGTAGCGGGATATTTTGAATTCTACTCTGGTTGTATTTCAATGATCGTTCTTGTTTTAAACTTTCAATGAGGAATACAAAACGTTGACCAAATTTGAATTTGTCGTCGGATTTGTCAACGAACGTGGATTGCGACTGCGACTTGCGATTGCGACGACGGCGGAGTTGGAACGCTTGGTTGTTGGCCATACGTATAAGGTCTTTTCGATCCGGTAAGAAAATACTTGTGTATATAAGTAAGTACACCTTTTTCCGAGAAAGTTTCTCTGTATATAGTGCCAATGTTATGTATATCTATTCTATGTATGTACTCCATTTGACAAGAAGTTTTCTACTTTAATTTTGGGCCCCTTTTTATTCCTTGTCCCGTGTGAGTCCTTCCTACTTTCACTTCACGTTTTCCTCTACTTTCCCCTCTCTCATTCGTAGCCGTCGTAAAATCCTTGAGTAGCTTTCAAGCAAGTTTGTGGCTATTTTTGCATTTAAAGTTACCAATTAAACAACTTTCACAATCTGTGCTTTTGTGTCGTACAATTATACCGACCTGCGTACAGTTATTCCTAAGCCATCTTTCAACTTATACATAATGGTTCGAAGCGTCGATGCGCAATTTGAAAATCCTGCCAGTCAACGATTTATCACGTGACACGCTTTCTATATCTTGACTCGAAGTTCTAAATTGCTCAAAATGCTTACCTGATACCGAAGATCACGCTCACTCTGCTGAAGCACTTTTCTCTGGAAAAATTGAGAAAGCAAAAGCAATGTATTCAATTCATTGAATTGAATTCAATAATATTAACCAGGTGCTTTATTGGTATTATTTACAGGTCACCCCATAACTGATGCATGCAAATGTTTGAACTTGAAGATAGAAGGATTTACCCGAACAGTCTTGATGTGCTCTCGTTTGGCCGCCATTGAAAACCGACAGACTTTCTTGAAAAACCATCTCATCATGTAACAGAAGGTTTTTGGACTTGGAATGATATTAAATGGCGGAGGAACTGTGGCTCCTTCTTCAAAATAACTAATCCAAAGTTTACTCCGAGCAAACTTCCATTCTACGTCCGCTTTTTCCTGAAAATTGTATGAAAAATTGGTAATTAAAAATCATGAATTTGTAAAATACGCTAGAATATTTAGCTCAATTATTCATAACTAATTAACTGTGTTAAATTAATGAGTTTTAAAGATGAATTTATTTTTTAATTAGCATTAAAAATGTTATTAATCAGTGTTCTAGATTGAGATTCGACTTTACAGCATATTCAGGTAAAAATAAATTGAGCGTGTTCAGTATTTGAGGTTTAACCCTGAAACTGAACCGGTAAACCGTTTCAGATTTCAGCCTCATTAATCTACGTTTCCCTTGAATTGAGGATTGAGAAGCAGTGCTTACAAAGATGAGCTGATAGGAGTGATTCATCATGGCAATGAGAAGGTTGAGAAGAACAACAATGTTGATGACAGAGAAGCATCCGAACATGAGCATTCCCCAGAACCTCGTAAAACTCTTGATCCCAGCCAACTCGAAGCTCTCAAGTTCCACGAGTCCAAAAACAGCCCAGAATAAAGTTTGACTTGTTTCAAACAAACTGGAAAAAGAGACAAAAAAAAAAGTCCGGACTCATTTAAGTGCCTTTCATCATGTCAAAGCCAGATCACTACTAGGAGAATGGGCCAAGTCAAGTCCCAATCTGCATGTGGGTGTGGTGTGGTGTTGAATCGCTTTCTCTTTACGACATCCCATTACGCATCACTTTAACTCTCCGCTATTAGTCTAAGTGAAAGTTAACTTTCACCAACACCTGACCCAGTCTCAAAACAGACAAACTTCCGCATTTGGGAAAATTCAGTCCAGTGTCAATGCTCTGGACACTATATGCATGACCCTAATCAACAAGCTACGACTTTTAGGCTTTTTAGTAAGTTACATCCTTTCTGTAATTCTAAAATAAAGTAAAATTCACTTTGAAACCCTATTTATTGGAACATGACGTTTAGCTTTTTTGCATGTTTGACACTTAAAAGGGTTTTTAAGTTCTTAAACACAAGTTTTATAGAGCCTAAAAGCTGCGCCTGCTAATCAGAAATCCATTTATTTCATCCGTCCAGTCCAAGTCGTACGCCGTAAATTATGGCTGACAGGTTGAAATGTATTTAGACACGTTGAAAGTGCCTAAATTAGAATATGTGGTAAATTCGTTCAGACCCATAAACCACATTAGGACAGGTTGTAATTTTTGTAAATATCAACAGAAAGCCACGCCACCCACACTGTAGTCTGAACAGGCGTTGGCAAAACCCGTCCTGGCAAAAAATGTGTATGAAAAATTGTTGAAAAGTTGTTATGTCAAATTGGTTCTAAAAATACCCCTCTTGGCCAATTTAAAGATGGTATTATGGTAGCACTTTTCAGAATTTGCCAATCTATTTCTGTAACTTGTTGTTGGAGAGATATTTGCCATTTTTGTATCAATTACAGTTGCCTAATCTTTTACCTTAGTAATGACGCATTTAGAAAGAAATTCATTTTGGATTTTTAAAATCGTGATTTTCATATAAACTGGTAATTTAGATCATCAATTCATATGACAATCGCAATATGTAAGGCATTTATCTTGATTCGGACTTTGTGATTTCAATCTTACAGAGGATGATGCATGCTATTTTACACAAACTGAAATCCGCGACAGAGGATTGATGAGCCTTTTAGCTTAGTTTTTCATGAAACGGAGTTCGAATTGTATTTTTGTCGAAAACGCTTGTATACCTTGTCCGATAATAATTTGTGTAAAATAGGATTAATGGTCCATTGTGAATAAAAATGTGATTATGAAAATGATCGTTCCAATTTTACCCTCTCTACATTTGTAACATTTTAAAGCAAAAATAGGTTTAATTTTATTTTAAATTTTAAGAGAAGCCTTTGAAGCGAATTCACTAAATGCAGTTCTTCATAAAAATGATTACAAATATCAAGAGTAGCTTGACAAAATTGAATATATTTGAAAAGGACTTTACTTTGAGAATCTTCTGGCGAGATGACAGCTCTCCGGATCCCGATCTTGCCTGTCACTCGCACTTTCATTCCGTTCCGCTTTGAGACTATTACAGCGTTGAGTTTCCAAATCCGCATAGTACCACAACAACTGGTTCATACCTAATGAATTTTCAGAGAGGAAGAGAACCATTAATTAAAACCCAATTTCCAGGTTTATGTTGAGGCAAAAGGCTCAAATCAAATTCATGGAGACGCTCAAGCTCTTTCCTTTATTGCTCCTCACTCATCCGAAACAATTCCCTAACATTCCATTGAATTTGTTTAATAGAACCAATTTATATTTTAGGATGGATGGAAATGGGGCCGAATCAGGAGAATTTGTCAACACTTTGAATAAAAGGCATAAAATTCCTTCCTAGTCATCATCTGTTAGCAGATCCTAATTTTATTTCCTCTCAAAGGAAGCCGAATTCCAATTCGTTCATAGAAGAGTCAATAAAATGGATTAGAAGGCGCTCGTTGGAGCGTCAAACGATGAAAAGTGGCTTTAGTTGTACATTCGAGAAAATGGGGTTAGTAGCTCTTTTATGGGTTCTTCCTTGAGGAAGCACACGAGTAGTCAATCCGATGGAAGTGGCAGAAGATCTGTGCATCTTCACACGAACATGAACAACTCGGCCTAACCTCTCAACACACATCTCCTGAAAATCCTGAGCAATTTTACTACGACATAAAAAACCATGTGTTATTTTCATTTTCAACGCTAGGTAATAGTAATTATTCTCTGGGGTCCTTTTCCTGGCACTCGATCTCTTCCCTTAATTATACAGTTCGTCATTAGCCCGAGAGCCTCCGTCCTTCCAACCGGGGAAAGGAAAATGAGAATATGGAAAACTGAAATCAAATACAGAACGAGCAGCATCCAGGCCTTCCTGGACGCTCATATGCATATTATGAATGACATGGAATATCAAAGCGTTTATGGAGAAGCTCCACGCTTATGCATATGCATATGCGTTAGGATAAATCGGCCATTGAGCGGAATTAAGGCATGACCACTATGCTAAATGGATTAGTACCAGGATTGAGCCTTAATGTGTTAATCTAAGTTTTGCGACAATTTGGACAGGAAAATTTGAATATGCATAAATGGTTTAAGGTCCTATTAATATTTTGTATTGGGTGCCATGCTCGTGAACGCTAAAGCCATACGTTTCCTAGTGCATTGGTAAACGGCGCATTAAGAAAAGTAGTCAAACAATGGGAGTCCCTATGTAAGGGACTTAACCAAATGCATGCAAAAGTATAGCAACCAAGTGAGGATCGAACCCACATCCGTTCTCTATAGCCGAGATGCTCTACCGATTGAGCTACTGACTGCTTAGTTACCATTGCCA
>JAQFYU010000728.1:0-19131 GCA_034694905.1 Ceratophysella granulata | reverse complement strand
CGAAGGTTCTGGGATGCCACAATGAAGGTTTTTAAAAGGATGACATACTGGGAGATTACATACTGGGAGTAAGCCATTTGAAGTTGTATTTGTCTATATATTTACAAATATTCAATTGCTTTTAATTTTGGTGCATATGGTTTCGCAATTTTACAACATATTTTAATCCTTAATAAGTAATTCCACTAATGTTGTATTCAAAACTTTTCACTGCTTTTTAGTTATTGGTAATATCTTGTATTGGAAATTCAAAATGTTGTATATTTTCGAAATATAAATGCCTAGTATTGCATCGGGACGAATTTTAGTTGTATTGCTGTATATATTTGAGCATGTATTGACATTTTTGGTTGCGTATCCGAGTGCATACAATTATATTGGAATTTTGCCGCATATCTTAAATCTTAGTGCATATATTTACATTTTCCATATCTGAGTGCATATTGGCATTTTGCTGCAAATCCTAAACATTTTGTCGCACAACCGAGTGCATATATTGGAATTTTTGCTGCATGTCTGATTGCATATTATTGGCATTTTGTTGCATATCCGAGTGCAATATTGTATAACTGAATGCATAACTTTACTATTTTGCAGCAAATCAGAGTTCATGCGTATTATTAGAATTTCTGCTGCATTTATGAGCGAATATTGAAAAAAATTCTGCATACTTTGCCCATATATATTTGCATTTTAGCTGTAACTACACGCGCAAATACTAAAATATCTCGTTTTCCACACATATGAGCCTTTCCTTGATTTTTTCAACCCTGAATATATTAAATTAATCTGATTGGGCCGCAACAGTGAAAGTTCCTCCAAGTTTCAGTAATACGAGTAGCAGCGGAGGATGAGAAACAAGACGTTCGCAATGCCATTTGTGTACGTGATGAATGGGTTAATTCAGATAATAAATACAGGAGTTGAATTGAGCGGCGGCGGAACAAGGTGGAGTATGATGACAAATGACAAAGGATTTCACATGTCAAGTGACTCGAGTGCGTTTGAGCCTACGGAATCCCTGACAAATCATCGTTTCCTTCCCAGCAGTTGTCTTCATTGACCACGTAATTTTCCTAATAACGAATCTGTAGATCTAGCTCCCTCTTGGTAGAGTTCCTAACAAGGTGGCAGTAGCCCTTCTCTCTTCTTCTGGTCGAATATATAATTTTCCTGTTCTGATCACAAAAGGGAACCGAACCGTGACTACCACGCAAAGCCTATTTTTCAAGTCAATTTTGATCTCCCTTCCTTCGGCCTGTCTCCGCTTTGTGATGAGCATCATAATGGAAGGATACACCTGGTTACCAGTGGCGGCTCTGGCACGCTTGCTCATTCCTTCACGTGTCTAATTCGATTTTAATCAAAATCACTCACATTATTTCGCAATGACGAACAAAGTTTTGGGATTCGGTTACACTAAAGAAGTTCTATGCACAAGAGATTGGCTTCACAGATTCATTTACCTACTGGACAGCAAAACACGTTCATGGGCTTTAATGTATGGATTCTTTAATCTGAACTCGTTTTGGCATAAGCATACAGAAAAAGTCGACTGTCGAATTTTATGCCTGAATCCGAATATTCTGAAATTTCAAGGAGTTTCTAAAAAAAATTCTAAGTTTCGCAGTCTATTTTAAAGATAAAGCTGATTTACACTGCGCATTTTGGAATTGCAACGTTCAGATGCGGCTCTTTGCCCTTTAGCTTGGTTTAAAAGCATCTGGAGATCGAGTTAGGTTTAAATATTGCATTTTTAGAGGTTGGTTTGATTAAGTGTTGTTAGGTTATGCTAGTGTAGATTACCTTTTAAAATTTGAGAGACAGCGCGATAGAATACGGAATCATGCAATGGCAAGTTAAAACTTAGGCCGCATTGAATGGAATCCAATTACTTAAGTGTATTTTGAAGTTTGCCGCTTAGTGGTATTCCTTGTCAGGCGTAAACTCGAATCCTAGAGCGTTTCAAAGCTTTCACCTTTTCGAAAACAGTAAAGCTCAGGGTTGCGTATTGTGTTAGTCCACCTGTGAACCGATTTCCATAGTTGTATAAATTAATTTCGATTGAAATTATCGCGGTTGAACAGAAAATATATCGGTTGGCAAAAACTCAATTTGTTCATCGGAGGAATTTATTTTTCTGTCATATCACCTTTTGTTTTGCCATCATCCGTTTTATATTTTAGTCACCTGATTTTATATGGATATGTGTAACTCTGTAACCAGTCCAGTTTAATCCAGTAACTCTGGATTAAATCTTGGAGTTGGCAAGGATGGTTTTCAGTTTACACGTCCGTAGGTCATATCAACTGGCAACTGGACAAAATGGAACCTAATACGGCCCATGCCGGCTGACAAGTTGAACCGAGCTTGACGAGGTCCTTGTCGTTTTCTGTCCACTAATATGTCAAGTCCGAGTCTGGTCCTCCTATTCCACATGTCAATCTTTGTCCATTTCTGTGTGACTATCAGGAGGATGAATTCTATAGTCCTGTCATTGTCATTTGTTCTGTCGTGTAGAGCCAGACACGAATGGGAAGCTGGCATAATGGGCGGCTGGGTTGAGTTGAACCAAAAAAAAAGCTGGAAACTGTCCGTTTAAAAAAACGAAGGCTGCCCAAACATACACACACACATCAATCCACATTGTTTATTTTTAATCCCTCTCTCCTTTGTGCTTACCTACCTCTGTCCCAATATTATATTTGAAACTAATTTGGTGGGCGTGTTTTCGGAAGGAGATAACATGTTGTGCAATGCCGTCAGTACTCCGTGTGGTTGACAAATAAGTAGCAACCTGGGAGTTTTCATTTTGTTGAGATCCGGATCGGATCATGGAACGAAATGAGCTCACGCTCAGGTCCAACGTCAAAAAGGCCAGAGACCAAAGAGCTTCAAACCACAATTGAGAAACAAATAACCGGAGATAGTGGAGACGGGATCTCACTGTCTCCCAGGAACGATAAAAATAAATGTCACATGCAAACAGAAATAAGCCACGTCATGCTCCAGCTTGAAGGGAACTGGGAACTTGGAGTTCAGCCGCTCCCATTAGGACTCTGCAGATCGGGAATAAATAATAACCGAGAACGCATCACAATTAGTAGCTACTAAGTCTTGACAACTCTGAATTCACAAGCTTTCATCATGCAACCTCATCATATTTTGAGTGGAAAGGGTTGGGCCGACTTGTCTCATCCTACCAATTGTCCATATTTGGTGGGAAATCCTATTCAGAGTATATCTCTTGGCTCTATTCCATTTTTAGATGGATGCCCACCATTTTATTTGAACTCATCTCATCGCTACGTTCATTAGAAGCATTGTTAGAGCGTAATTTGTATATGGGTAAATATATTAAATATCTACTGTTATTTTTTTTAGGGTTCTTCAGTAACTTTCTCCAATCGGTGAAATTTTTTAAATAATAGGCATGCACAGGCAAAAATGTTTAGTTAACAATTTTCTAAGAACAAACTTTACAATGAAATCATCCAACCTGCAAATCGAGAAAACTGTTGAAATCGAATCCAAAAACTAAAAACCTTCAAATACTTTTATTTAGAAACCTAATGGTAGAAAGAACACACTTTCAAAAAGTGTAAAAATATGCAATTAAAGTGTAAAAATATGCCAAAACACCAAAATATGCAACAAAATTTAAAAACAGCAAATGATGTAAATATGCACTACAACCTTAAAATATTCAAAACTAGCTGGCCCGTTAACCAGCGCTAAGCATTGATCTGTGTGTTTAATTTGTTCTGAACCTTAAAATATTCAAAATATGAAGTATAAAGTTAGGAAATTGAAACCAGGTTGATGGGAATGTTTCAAATCTAATTTAAATAATATCTAACCAAAGAAAAATATGCTTTTGCATATAGTACAAGCCTTCTTTACAAATTAAGGCTTAATATAATAATTAGCCCGCCACTTATTGCCCGTCTTAAAATTCATCTCGTAGCAGATTTTTATTGATTTGGACACTGCCCACACCCGCCAGAGTACAAAAGTTTTGACCGAAACGAAAACCGATCGAAAACACTTTTGCGCGCCGCCTAGACAAACAATTGTACTTAAATGTACTAATGTAAATTAATCAGCACTAAAGGCAATGCTGATTGTACGAGACAGTATGCATGCGTGCGCATATTAATAGTTGTAGTCAATATGCCAGATGCTTGTACAAGTTCAGTGTTTCAAACGCATTTAAGCGAAATTTTTTAATTCTCTCATGCATAATTCTAGTATTGAGTGAAAAAATACTGAAATTTTACTGGGTGAAAGACTTAAAAACCAGCAAGAAAATATTAAGAAAGCGGGCTAACAAGTGACATGGCGGGCAACTGTAGCCTCCACTATTAATTACGATCCCAGTACTGAAAATGGGATGAATTCCATTGTGACAGCTGTTTCTCTAAAATCCAAAGTTCATCCACTCAAATTAACATGAAATACCCAACGATTCTTTGTTTGATTTGATTTGTCCCCTAAGGAAAATGTTAGCATTAAGACGCTGAACATGCCCTAAAGATTAATTGCATAGTCCAGCAATCAACTCTGTACAATATTACCGTAAACACAAAATGAAACAAATTCCACTCCACCACCGCACTGGAGTCCTACTGCAGAAATGTCGTGCAGTATGGCTGAGCCGAGAAAATATATGATCTCTGAGTCGTAAGTAGGTGTGTCCAGGTGCAATAAAAGTTATGATGGTTGAAGTAGTGGAAAAGAAAAGGGGAAGGTCCTTCGTTTCAACATTGTCACGACATTGCATGACTATTATTCAGGAATAAGGAACCAGGACTTGTGCAGTAAACTCAGGAAAAGTGGATAACAATAAACAAAACTACAAAAACCGAAAATCATGCTTCATCCCCATCCCCAGTACGTACTCGCGTCTATAGAGCTCTCATGCTTCGTCGTACCACGAAAAAAGGGGAAGGAAAGCGTAATTTTGATAATGCTTAGTCGAGTGACATATCTGTGACTGGAATCAAGCAAAACTTTTGAAGTAATTTGTTTCACATCAGAATCATGAGATGTGCGAGACGGAACAGTTTTTGCAGGCTCATAATTTGAAACTTCCTTTTCTGCTTTGTAACAAAAGACCATCTAATCATATGGATTAGGCTTCCCATTGTTGATATGAAGTTTCCTGTGACCACCTTCCACATCATCTTCTACCCTCTCCGAAAAAATGAGAAACCACTTCCCAATTACTCGTCGTGTGTGTTTTTCTCCTTATAATATCACCCAATAGCTACTTTGAAAGGGAAAAATGGGAAAAGGACAACGCACACATCATACAGCCAATTGCTTGAAAGAAAATCGGAAATTGTAGAACTCCAAATCAAAACCCACATTTTTACCTTCGACACAAAATTTAATACAGTTGATACAATTAGACTATAAAAAAATTGGTTTTACGCTTTTCGAATAGGCCTGGCGAAATTCTGGTTTTTCGATATCAAAGAATTTCAAATGTATTCTTAAAATCAAAAAGACTGCGCAATTTTTTTTATTAGCACAGATTATATATCAAGAAACCCAAAGAACGCCATGTGATGCTCGCGGGTGAGGAGGCCACTCCATGCAAAGGGTATGGTCTATCTTACGGATCATTTCCAAACTCTTTATTTCTAGTTTTATGTCATACCGCTTGCATGGAATAGCCTCCTTACCTGTAAACAGCATATATCGTGCTTTCAGATTTTTTGCACCGGAATATAAATTCTATCCGAAAATAAAATTTATAATATTAAAATGTACTACACAATAAACCATAATATTTTATTTAAAGAATCAAAATTTTAATTTGAAGAACAAATGTTTTTAAGAATATTTGATTGAATTGTGCGTTATTTGACGCAATTTTTGCTTAGCGAAATCGAGCGGCCACTGAACAACAGAACAAGCAATATCCGAACACTACATAATATTTAAATTATACTAATTATCAGATTTGTTTATATCACTTTATGCACCGACATTTTATTTTAAATACAAATATTTGGTTGAATTATGCGTTAAGTGAACGAATTCCGTCAAATTTATAGCCAAAACAAGCGGCCAATGAACAATGCAAAACAACCAATATGGTGTGCACGATGTCCTTTGCCGCCTTAGCCTTCAGTCAGGCACCTTCAACCACACTTTCGTGATATGCGGCAGTTGAGGGTGACTCCGAGAGCGAGATTGACCATCAAGATTAGACTTTAAGTTCACACAGAATGTGCTAAACCTTCCCAGTCATACGAATGCAATGTAGGCATCAGGAAATCAGCGAGCAAACACCCTGCAAAACCAACTCCGAGTCTCGTCTTAGAACTTCAACACTGGAATTTCGCATTTAAGCTTCCGTCGGTTTATGCATGATACGCCATAATGATTAATAATGTAGAATGTAGACCTGTTTTCATTTTATCTATAATTGACGAATACGGATCTATTTCAGTTCAACTTGGAGCTTCTCGAAGCCGCTTTTACTACATAATAAACTTATAAATATAATCGTGTGATAATATTTGAGAGAATATGAAACTCAAGTCTCTAAACTGGTCATATCAGAAGATATCTGAGGCTCAGAGAGCTGAGGATGCTTGCCTTGCCAAACAGCTTTTTACGAAATTTCCTACCTCCGCCCAACACCCAACTACTGGTTTGGTTCCAGATGATAACTTCGATTAATGTAGCTGGCAATCCGCGTGGCTTTCACGTCTTGGTATCCATTAAAAAATTAACACGTCCTTGAAATCACCTGTAATAAACTTGTTCAGGCTGGGTTTCGAATAATTTTCTGCTCATCCTGATTATTGTGACAGGGAAGATTAATTAGCAACAAATTGATGGTAATTAGATATATTGTATTCTCAGCTCGCTTGTCTACGTTAATTCCGTACTACCCTTCCTTCGTATATTCAGCATTAAAGAGCATTCGTTCAGTTCAGCATCATACTACTTCGCACAAGTTTAGCTGGAGCTGTAAAAAAGGGCGTCTAAATGATATTTAGGCAAAACGGGATTTATTTAGCGCCGCGTTTACATTTTGCATCGCTTCATTAAATATTAGGACCATTTTAAATTATTTCAAATTCATACTAATATTAAAAAATCATCTTTAATTAATAAAAATGACCCTGAATTAGTTTCAATGGCTGAATGGTTCCTTCTATGGTATTGGTTTCGGGATTCTTAAAGGTGTTCGCGCCCACCCTTGTGACCTTGTCTCTCTCTTGTTACAGGTTTACATTTTTTTCAAAACGGGTGTTTAGCAATTAATGTTCGGTCAAAATGTCGACTTTAATAGATCAGGAACTAAAGCTAACAGCCTTGTTTCTATGCCTGACATTAAGGGCAAAAAAGCTAAGCAAAAGTACCACACCAAAAACCGCGACACAGAGATTGACACTAAATCTTTGGGCTATGTAAGTTAGTTACTTTAAATTAGGTTAGGTTGCATTCGGACGACAGACGACAGACGACGCATTGTTAGATTTCTATTATGTTAGGATTACAGAGGATGATTCATCCTATTTTACACAAAGTCAAACCATATTGAGAACGGCAAATATTATATTCGGCGTATTTTATAAGATAATTTATTAATTTTAAGTTTGTCTAAACTATGATGAATCATCCTTCGTTCCGTGTCCCTTTGTTCCGTTATTTTTGGTGTGGCAATTTTTGGCTTGAGCCAAGCTTAAACCTCGAAATTGAAATGTGTACATGAACTTTTTTATTTACTTTTCTTGGGCTCAAATGTATACTGTATAGTAAATTTCTTTTCTGAGCATATTTAATTAAAATCCAAAACAAAAACGTGAAAACTGAAAATTGATTTTGATTTAATCACCAGATTCAAAAACAGCCATACCCAGGGCATTCATTAGTCTAATGTGTACTTAGACCTGCGTTTTGACTTTTCGCCCACGCTTGTCAGTCTAAATAGAATTAGGCAAAATGAAAACCAGGGTTTGGAATTAATTCAGTTGGAAGTTGGAGTGGGAGACCCGACTGTCCAGTCCAGAACCCATGGTTCCGGTCACTCTCGTCTGATTGACCACCGTAACGAATTGGACTGTAAACAAAGGGTAAGGTTGCGTAGGCCGGATCTCTACTCATCCAAAACCCGAAGAATACAATATTTTTCAGTAGTGAAACTTTTATTCTCTGACATTCGGGCTTTTCTCTCCTCGACCGTTTACCCGTCCGTCCGTCCATACGTTTGTTCGTTGGTTCAACAAGACGAGTTCCCAAAAAGTACCCAAAACTAAACGAACCAAAACCCGAAAACAAAAACTTATTTTCTCTCTCAAAAACTCTCAACAGAATTAATGGACAAGGGAAACATTGGAAATCGATACTTTGCTTTTCCACTTTGGTGAATCTTTGTCTGTTATAATATTATGTATTTCCCTCTCTTGTCTATGTACATGTCCATCCGAAATGGAATGGGTGAGGGTAAGGGCCAAAGTGAGTGCACACAAACAGAGATCACATTCGCCAGTTCTTCCCTGGCCAGGCTTCACAATTCCTATTTCAAGTTTCGTTTTCATTTGCTCCCTTAATCTTAACCTGTTATTCTTCTCCGCTTTTCAAAATATCCTTTGTATCCCATTACTCATCTTCAAACTTCCAAAGCGAAGCGACCTACTGGAAAACAACTTTCGCTCTTCGTCAAATAACCTGAGGGATTTAAGGTATCTCAGATGTGTTATAGGATCATTGCGAAAAAACGACGATTAATCAGAATTCTTGGACAGATGACAGATCGGTTAATGAACCAAATAATGTTTGAAAAAGTCTGCACAGGCTAAGCACAGATTTGAACATGCTACCGTTCGTAGAGTTAGATGTCATGTTGGAATGTGAGCTGGAGATTCACTGGCCGGGATTTAATCGGATTGTGATTTAATGGGATTTAATGGGATCTTATGCTGAGAAGGTGTGATGGGATTTAATCTGAGTGGTGTGGTATATAAACAATCTAAAAATGAAATTCCAAATAATTAAATCTAAATCCTAGTTTGATTTGCCGGGATTTAAAAACTTTGAACTTCTTATTAAATCACATTAAATCACATTAAATCACTTTTGTATTAAAATTTTCGAGATCAATTTGTGATGGGATTTAATCGCCAAGGTGGGATTTTTCAGAACTCTGATTATATTTAATTGAAAATTTAAAAAATGTAATTTTTACACCTAAAACCACTATTTGTACCGTCATGTCACCGGATTCGCATCAAATGATACTAATTCTGTCCGACGAATTATACAATTTTTGACCGCCTTGAAAATTAGTTAATTTTGAATAGTGATTTAGAATGCGAGAATCTGGTAGATTTAGAGCCAGGTTTGATTAGAATCTCTCAGTATTTCTTCGTTTGGCTATATCGGATTAAGAAAAAATCGTCACGCCGCAAAATTTAGAAAATTAAAAAAATTATAACAAGGGGATATGTATAGAGTGAATAAGCCAAAACCCTTGTAACCAAGAAAAACAGCACAAAAAAATAGAAACTAAATATACAATTACAATAGCACCAAATCACGAGGTTTTGCATTCAGCGCTACCTTTTGTACTTAACACGGTTTCGCTGTTTCTTGTGATACGGTTTTCGAGGTTCGATTTTTTTTTGTGTCGCGGTTTTTGTTGTGTGGTTAAAGTAACAAACGTAACATTGCAGGTCATTAATTAAATATAACGATGAAACCTTAGTTTCACCGTAAATATTTGCACTACGTTCAAAAATAATATACAAAGCCAGCATCGTGCATCGTATTTACTGTTGTGTACATACGTATTACTTTTCAATATAGCTATCAATAGCAGAACCTGCATATCCAAACACCCAAATTGATCTAAAATTGAGGAACCGTGAAGAAAGTCAGACAGTATGAATTCCGGCTAGTCTCTTTGCAACCGCATCGTGTAAATCCCGTATTCGGAGGAGCCAAAGCTTCGTCCGGGTTTCGGGAATTGGATGACATGAAATATTGTCTTTTTTATGGATACTGAAAGCGGGATCCTTTCCGTTACCATGAAGATACTTCCGTTAAGGCAACTAACACTAATTCCGCTTCTTCTACTCACATCATCATGGTTCTCTGCAGTAGAGAGCATGGGGATGCCTAGTGTACCAGTAAACGTCCATTAGGTTGGATGGCTTTATACCCGATTAATCTGAAACCCTTCAGATGAGTCTGAGTCTCGAGCTTTTAAATATATTTCGGGTGACGCTGCTCTCACCCTGAACTCACTTCCTCCATTTCCATCTACATACAAGGAGACACACAATACGTACCTTTTATTTCAGACTTGATTCGGATTAGTTTCAGTAAAAGTTTTATGGCTTTCCGCTTTTCCTCTACTCCCGTGCTCCTGGAATAGAAACTACTTTCCTTGTCCTTTGCTCCGCATAACATTTTATTACATGGTGAAAGCATAAAGCAGCCTAATAAATAAAAATGTGTTCATGGCGGATTGGCTGCTGATTTCTAAATATTCGAAGTTGCCTAATTTAGAGACTTACTGTTCATCCGTAGATTCAAGGATTTCTCTCGTCTTAAAATGCGTTCAAATTAAATGAAGCTGCCCAATTTGATTATATTCAAATTTTGGTACTTTTCTTGAAGTCTAAAACATTTTTTTTGCAATTTTACTGTATATTTCGACACGATTTTGAGGTATTTCAAAATTTAAATATTTCATAATTTTCATAAAAGTTGATTTTGGTAAATGCTTGCCTTTCCGTAATTATGACCCGGTTTTATTTTAAATACAGCTGAATATTCAAATGTTTACTAAGTTTTTTTTTACAAAACTTGGACTAAATAAAGATTGAATTGTAACGTAGACATTGTCCCCTCTGGACTAATCGCAACCCCACGCATCGGAGAAAGGCGGCTGGTATAGTGGATATTAAGAATGGATTCTTCCAATAAACAGGCCAAAAAAAGTGAATGATTTGCATAATGGAACGCAACTAATTAGAGCCGCGTGTCTGAGATTTATTTTTCAGAGTAACAACGTCGTGATGAGATCCCTTTTCACTGTTGTTGTTGGCAAAATGGAAAGTCGATGACAGGACTCGGTGAGTGGTAAAATCCAACCGTTGTCGAATCTGCTCTTTGGGATAATATAAATATAAATGTTCAAAAGGTCCACAAAGGCCACACACAAGAACCTCGAACCAGAGCACTCAACAAGCGCGTGTCCACCATCAATTCTTGACTTCCGGTTTCCTAACGACACTACAGCACCATATCCCAATGATTTTATTGCAATCCTAGCAAACTACCCACCCCGGCCTCCTCAACGTTTGGTACAAACAATCTTAGGGTTGATGCTAGCTACCCATTAAGCACCACCTAAGTGTCATATAGCAATATTATGCAAATTCGAAATACATTCCTTAAATAATAGTTTTCAGTTTTAATTTTTTGATTGATTTTCATGAACAATAAACAAAAATATATTTTTTGCGGTGGAATATCTGTACCGTATCGGTTCTGCGAAATTGGTAAAAGCGCGACACCTAAAAGCTAGACACCATGAAATTGACATAATTTTCCAGATTAGGCTAATTTAGATTCGACGGGTTAGGTTATGCTAATTAATATCACAACTCACAACTTTGTTGTGGCTACTTCGCCCGCTTGTAAATTAGGTAAAACATAGTTATCATTCAATTGCAAGTGTATAATGCAAAACTATTTGACGAAAAACAATTTCAAATAAAAAGAATTGAAATTTAGGCTGTCCTATTATTTAATATTTCAAAAATTCGTGCTTTTAACCATATTTGTACACATTTTACCAGTCTTCAAATACATTTTTACCAGGACACTGTTTGAACGCCACAAATTGTCCACCTTAAAATATTTGTTTTCCTTGAGCGCTGCCTTACAGGCTGAACTTCACATACGCATTTAATATTTTGTTTGAACATCTATAGTTATTGATGACTGAATGACTGATGACTGATGACAATGACCCGACTGATGCTAGATATCTTAGGTTGTTTTACACGTTTGGTAAAATGCAAAGTCCATTCAATTTAATGCATTTGAAAATATACAAAAACTGACCTGCATGCAAAATTCTAGAAACACCAATTTCCGAGAAAATCAAACTACAAACGCCATTTCATTCACTAAGCTTCCCTTGTAATTTATACATTGAAATACATGTAGCGAACAAATGGACGTACGAAGTATCTCACTCCACTCCTTGTATCTCTCGATATGTTAATAGCTACAGTAGAACATCCTCTGTTCCCAAGCCGAGTCCCACACTATATCCGCCAAGACCTGTCATCCCATGTCAGATTCCCCTTCCTTCACAGTCACTGGCCATCATCAGCCGCCAAACTACCACCATGACTCCCTGGGTTCCTAAAAAGTAGACATTAAAAAAAAGTTGTGTGCCGAGTTCATCAAGAATTAGCAGTGTCATCCCGGACTTGACTTATGAGTCTGAACGGGTACCAGGCGGGACTGGTGGGAGAGTGGAGCCGGGAAGAAGCGGGTAAAACGGGGAAACGTGTGTATAGTCAAGTCGGAGCTCTGCATGCTCTCTAAGCAACCACAATGGAATGAAATGAGACCTAATCTCCCTAACCCCTCTTCTACTGTCAACTGAAATTGAATCCAGAAAGGAAAATGTAAATAGTTGGAAGAACGGAAGGAACGAACGACGTGGATGCAGAAGTGCAGGACGGAGTTCTAACAACTAACAATGCACCCAATCTCGATCTACACTTCAGATCCTGAACAATAACCCAATTTTTAATGTTTGTCTCTCTCTCCCTCCCTCAAATGTCCTCCTCCTGTCAATGGGCCTCATGATAAAGCCTATTATGTACTCAGCTTATTTATTAACAACTATTTAGTGCCCTCCCGAGTCCTTCTCCTGCTCAGGACACTCAGTCCAAATGCCCACCACAAACACGGATCCAGTTACGTTTTGAGCAAAACAGAATTATCGGCTCTGTGTCAAAGGGACTTTCCAAGCTCATCTCCACCTACTACAGTTCAAGTGGCTAGGATTTGGGGAACTGTTTGTATACCTTGAAATAAGGTCTCTGTAGCTTGCTATTGAAATTTGAGGGAAGGATCATTGGAATTGATTGACCAAAAAAATGTGACAAAATTTTAAGCATCAACTTAAGGAGCAATTGAACTTGGCGAGTAAAGGAACCAGATATGGGCAAAAATGCCTCCAACCCTCCGGAGGGATGGATTACCAATTTTAGGCGGAAAGCCGGAGGTCCTGAGTTGGGTTGGAGGGCCGGAGGATTTCTTTTTGTAAACCGCTCAGAGAATCACAATGCTTCCTTATGGACGGTCACATGTCCTATATTATGACATTGAACCGAATTTAGTTGAATCTACGAGTATATGGCATGTGGGTTGGCATTGGAAAGAATGTAGTCAACTTGCCAAATACATCAGCATACAATTTTTTGAAATGCCGCTTTCATGGATGGGCCTCCCAAAGTCTATTTTTAGGTTTCTTTGCTACGCTGCATCTTAATTTTACGTCTGCTTTTTTAAAGTTGCATGGGTCGTGGGGTGGGAAAAGTCGTAAAGTACTGAAAATGGCCCAAATATGCACTAAAATATGCAGCGAAAGCTGTTTTTATGTACAAATACGCAAGAGGATTTTAAGATGTAAATAATTTATTCCAAATGCTGTCACCCAATATGTAAAAATGCAAAACTTCAAAACAAGATACTGCCAACTCTTAGGAACATTCCTGAATATAAGACTAATACATTAACGGCAATTAATGGCATCAAAGGCTGTCAAAAATGCAGTAAATTTGTGTAGATCCAAATATGCATCGAGCTTTTAAAAAGCATGAAAATATGCAAACATGTGAAGAACATCTTAAAATAGGCAACACGTGCAATAATGCAGTATACAATTTGGACATTGAGAATTGGGAATTGGGACCAGTCGGTGTGCATCGTTGAGATTTTAAGCAAAAAACTCGGTGGAATTCAGGCTTATGACAAATGTGGTAATCACACATGGTGAAAGCTACATGGTAACCACTGACTGGTTTATGGTAACCACCCGTTACTTTAGGTTAAGTAAGGTTTGCCGAAACTCGCGCAAGTGGCTACCTCCTCGGGCGGGTACTATCAGTGATTACCGCGTGTGCATCCTAATCCTGAATTCTCCCAAAAAAGCTGCAGCGGTGTGGAATATTCGATATTCTACAATACAACACAACACCCATCATTTTTCCCTATTGAATCAACCATTAATGAAGCCAGAGGATGGATACCATACGGGAAATGTATGGACAAAGTCCAATTTAATCAAATTTCCAGTGGCAGTGCACATGATACACAAACATACACCAATTCGGGCGTTTGTTCGAGACTATTGATTTTATAAATAACTCATTCGGATTGTTTGTGCAGTATCACTTTTTATTCAATTTTCCACTTGACAGAACATCGATTCGAAGGGCAGCTTACTGCACATCCTTCAAATCAACCTCGACATAGGCCTTAATTGAATTCTCCTGTTAACCCCAATAGTACTCATTGTAAGTATCCGCAGTTCTGAATTGTTCGCTGAAAAATTGAGATGCATGAACACATTGCAATGTAAGACAAAGCCTTATGCAATACTTTGATTTCCGTAATTCTATCATACTAAAACGTAACTAGGAAAGTCCATGGTTGTAAACAATCTGGATTGTGCCTACTAAGTAAGTAGTCAATGGCTGGAATAACATGATCCGTTCAAAGTCGTAAAAGGTTTTGGCCTGGTATCTATGCCCGGCTACCACTTCCGAAAGTGAAAGTTTCCGCTTTATTGATATTAGTATGGTAATGGATGTTTTCAGATTCAGCCTTCTCCGCATACTACACGGCCCACAGACAGAGTAATGGCCGTGTCTGGTCTTTGGGATACAAGATTTATCGGAGTGGGTATTTGTGCAGACTCTGCTCCTTGGTATTTGCATCTGCGCTCCACTGCATTGACCAAATTTCATATCCCCGCTAAACCGAAATTCTAAAAATTCCAAATTGACTCCAGAATGTTAGGTTAGGTTAAGCTCCGCAGTGAATTTAAATTTGAATTTATAAAACTCAAATTCACCCAAGTTATGCAAATCCAATTCTGGAGTAGGTCGCATGTTGGATTTGGCTTGTACATCTGGAAGTTTTGGGTGTGTGCGTGGGGCCGAGGAGAGAGTGAAAATCTGGCTAAAAGGAAGAAGGAGGGAAAGAGAATTATCATAAGAATGGGAAAGGCATTTCAGTGCAGAATATTGCTTTTTTGGGTGTGTGGCATGACATGGAGGCTCTTATTGCAAGTGAGCCCAAGTCTATTCATAGCATATTTTTCTGAGTGGATGAGAATTTCAATAGAATACACATATCAAAATGTGTGGAGTTCCTCTAATAAAAGAGATACTACTCTCTCGGGTCTGGCTGGACTGAACACCGAGCTGGACCATGAAAGGGAACCACAAACCAAGCTCAAACTCAGAAATGAAAATGTTCAAATGGCTCTCAAAAAATTCCTTTCATTTCTCCGCGAGAAAAGCCTCACCCTTCAACCTCTCCCGTCTTTCTCCTACTGACCCGAATGGAATCTGCATACTCGAGCTCCAGCAAGGTTTTTTTTTTTTTTTTTGGTAAATCTCATCTCAATAGATTCATATTTACACCTAGTTAGTTCTGTAGTTATGGATTCTCGATGTACATTTTTGCTGTGGAATAAAAATGATTTCCGGAAACGGAAAATGTCAATGGAAAATCGGAACTCGATCAGCCCCATTTATTGTATGTTGAAAGTGAACTCGGTTCTACGGTGTAGAAATGCGGCAAGTCACGTTCAAATTGCTTAAGGCGACAATTGGGCGGACGAAATTTGGGCGGATTTGTTAAACATGCTAAACAGTGTCGTATCGGATTTACTTCGATTTTTTTTATGTTAATTTGGTAGAGGTTAGTACAAAGCTATGGATACCGCCATATGCATATAATGTTTGAATAGTAAGCTAAGATTTACCTTTAACATCTAACTTATGCAACATTAGCCAATACACCTCACAAGCCCTCATATCTAAACAAAACATGGGTATAACCTAACCTAACCCAACTTAATTTAATTTAATTTAGCACATTTTTCATATGTGCCCAATTGTTGCCGCCCATCTGCCGCCGCCGAATTCCTCGTAATCTTCAAATTGAACCCACGTGCCCGCTTACCGTATTTTCCATGGTATAAAGACATGCATCCACGTACTGTATTATGCGGCATCTCTTTATGGCCAATTGCTTTGTCATTCAATTCTATTATGTTAGCCGTTTTAATTTCAATAAAAAATAAATTTGAAGCAGAACATGATGGTCCTAGTTGGGACCGCGGAGTGCTGTGAGACTCTTGTCGCCAATTTCCCAAGTCACACTACCAACAACACACTCATCCCGTTTATTTCATAAAGTTTGGGACATGTGCCAAAAACGTCGCTTTCCATGAGGCTGCATACATAATTATGCATGTAATAAAATTTTGGGTCCTCCTATGTATAAGTGTTGGAAGTTGTAATGGAACGCTTCTATGCAATTATGGGACTCTCATTTTGTCCAAGGAAACACATACGTTTCAAAGTAAACGCTCTGTAAATTAGTCTGCAATTGAAATTGAGTTGGCTGGATTTAGCACTTTTTAATTGGCTGGTGTTCGTTCGAAAGAGGAACCTGCCAAGTTTTACTGTGAAATTAAACAGAAAAAAATAACAGATATTTTAGGTACTTATTTTGTGAAAAGGTGGGCGAATTCTGACACGGTGGTACATGGGGTTTTGTTCTGGAAAAATAGGTCCCGGTTCCGCTTTTCACTTGTGTTTGAATATTTTACTTTTCTTAATGAAGATTGGAGATATGCAGTGTGACTTCAGGCATTGTGTTCGCTTTTCAGAAATTCCGCAATCTGAAGCCTGACCCACTGATCCTTAAAGTCATATTAAATATTTGCCTATATGGAAAAGGTTTCGGATTTCTTCAGTTTTTTTAAGCCGATGATTTTATGATCATTTTTAAACTTTTAAAAACTAAATTCCAAAAATTTACGTTACTTTGAGATTAACGACTCAGGTTCAATAGTTACTGCAATAAAAAACCTAACACATAAGGCAATATCATTTTTCGCTATCGTAAGTCGTACCAGATTGCGAATCAATTTCAAAAATTCAAAATTTGATTGCACAAAAAAATAACTTGAAACATTCGAATTGAATAAAGCCCGCGCTCACCCTGTATACACATGCGCAATTGAAGGTCCCATGTGTAAAGCCAGCATAGCATCTTCAGTGTATGTAGAACCAAAAATCGTTAATACAGAATAACGGTTATGAAATTTAACACGTGACCTCTTATACAATTTTTTTTTCAAACGTTGCAGTGAAAATATTTCAATTTTCCATTCTATTAAACCACGTGCCGGTTAAAACAACAAAAATGACGTCAAGAAAAATGAATTCTTCAAAATTCTGAAATAATTGCAATAAAATACAAAAAAAAAATTGCAAAATATTCTTGTATTCTCGCTGCTGCAAGAGAAGATATTAAATTAGTATTTCATAACATCTGCACATTGCTCAAAAATTGACTGAACCAAAATAGAATTTGTGCCTGAAAACGAGAAATTGGGTTTTGAGCTGTTAGTCGTTCTTTGGCCTGAGTTATGATTTTCAGCTGAGGAAAATGATTTTCCTCTGACTTTTCTGTCTAAAAAGAGGACGACTAATTGACGCCTCCTTTTGGTTCAAACCAGTTGTTATAGTTTGGGCGACGTGAATGAATGGTGGTGAATGGTGAGGGTGCTTGAAATGAAGCGTGAACTGAAAAGTGAACTCAAGTCATGAAAAAGGCAAGGAGCCCGAAATGCTCCTCTGCTACACAGAACACATGCTCAACTTAAAAGTTCTTTTAGAATAGAAAATAAACGATTCGGAAAGAAAAATTCGAAGGATTTGCGCCTCGTTCCTTTGCTAGTCTTTCGTCTAAATTATGTTTGTACAGTTCCACTAGTCCTTTTTCCATATGTGTTGCTCAGGCAGAGAAGAACTTCTCAAATGAAACCAATGAATCTTTGGTGGTGATCGTAAAGGCGGAAAAGGAGGCCGAGCCAAGATGCTGGAAAGATGGTATGTGGTCGTCGTTTTAATTTCCTCAACGAAGAAGATTGAAACATTTTAAGTGAGGGCCAGGGTGGTCTCAGAACTTGACACACTAACTATGTACATACTACTCGGCGTAGAAGAATTGAAACTCCGAATCCTTCAGGTTCTAAAACCCTCCATGCTATCATTCCGTTAATCAATCCTCTCCTAGTACAGGAGACTCCACAATTTTCCCTGCTCGATCTGCCGCCCGCCTGGGCTTCCTTCCCATTACTCGGGTGTACTCGTACTGTGATGATAGTAATGAGCAGGGTTTGGATTTAGGCTAAAAAGTAGAAATTGGTGAAGAAGCACTAATGAATTTCCTGGAAAATAGATTTATGAAAGACTAGTATTGAAAAAATTACTAGTTTTTGAATGTCTTTAAAGTTGAGAGATCAAAAACTAAAATCGTTAGAGTAATTCGAAGGGAATGGCTTTTTATGGAAAAATATAATTGTCAGGGGCTCGGTGGAGAACTTTAAACTTCAGATCTCACGATTCAATTCAAGCAGCCCTGGTTCCAATGATAAAGTTTTGTGCAAATTATTTTGAATATTTTGAGCTATATAAAATTTTGGTTCATATATTTTGACAATTTTATGACATATTTTAGTACTTTTATTGCATACTTATATACTTTTTGAAAGTACCTACGTTGTTTCAATTTTATTAGTATAATTTTAATTTTATTATTATTATTATTATTATATTGAGTTTATAGTCCGATAAATGTTGGCCGAGGCCCTTACAGACATTTTGATGTACAGGTTTCATGAAGTACTAAATATGTAGATACTAAACTAATATATGTAGAATAATAAATAATACATACATTAGTGGATTAAATTAAATACCCTACATGGCTTGCTCATTTAGGTATAAAGATCGGCGGGTTAAAGCACAATTGAAAAAATAGAAA
>JAQFYU010000727.1:0-19165 GCA_034694905.1 Ceratophysella granulata | reverse complement strand
ATTGGGAAGCACGATTTACGGTCTCCAGGTACTTACCAACGAATGGGTGAGATGTGACTTGATGATTTCAAAATTAATTTCAATAATTTAATTCTAACTAGATTTACGTTGGAGGCTACGATGATCGTCTTGGAATTCTTTTCCTAAAAGTCATTGAGAAAATCCTCAATTTCCAATGCGATCCCCAACATTTTGAAATGATCAAAGACGTCTATGGACGATCCCTCAAAAATTGGAGCCTGGAACAACCCTGCACATGCTGATTGGTGGCTCTCTTGCCTCCTTCTATTCTACCAAACCGATGGACTCACAATGACATCTTGGATTCTTTTAACGGTAATTTACTTTTAAAACGTGTTTATTAAATCGATTTCAAAAATACCGTTGACTCTACGTATTGATTTCCTTCTAGAATTAACGATAGATCGGCTGAACGCCTATGCCCAGGAATTCATTTCACGAATCAGCTTGGAGTGGCTTGTTTACGGAAATATGACCGAAATGGTAATCTTAAATTTTATGCCAATTTTTTACGTCAACTGTCACCTGCGTTTAATTTATTTGTCAACTTCATTTCAGGAAACCATCTCCCTCGTGAATCAGTGTCAGGCATTGCTAGAAAGTGTGAATGCTCAGGGACTTCCACCTGCAGAAAACGTTCGATATTCAGAACTGAAATTGGAAGAAGGTAATTTGTCATTATTCTGGTTTCATAATTTAGAACAGAAAATCGTGGTAATCTGTATTTACATTGTGCAGGTGCGGATTACGTGTATATTCAAGATCAGGAACATCATGCGGACTCATGTGCCCGTCTTGTTTCAAGGAGGTCTGGATGACGCCAGGGAAAATGTTTTGATTGAACTCTTGAACCAAGTTGCGACTGAATCTTGCTACAATCAATTGCGAACTAAGGAGCAGTTGGGATATACTGTGTATACCAGTATTCAGAGGCCATATGGAGCTCAAGGTATCAAAATCATCGGTCATTTGTCATTTGATTGTAAACGCACTTTGTGTATATGACCGTAGAATTTATGTTCTCAGGTTTTGAAATTGACGTTCAAGGCGAACGGCATCCAATTTACGTTCAGAGCAGAATTGATTGTTACCTGGAAAGTCTATACGTGAGTTAATTGTCTTTCAATTAACCTCAAACACTTTAATGTCTAATGAATCCTTTACAGGAAACAATACAAGGTATGCCAGAAGAAGAATTCCTACAGCACCGAAATGCCCTTGTGACCTGTAAATCGGAAAAACCGAAAATGCTCTTCGAGCGTGCGTATCTTCTAAGCGGTGAAATTCAATCAAGACAATTCAAGTTTTCCCGAGCTGAAGTTGAAATTAAGGAGTTAGAAACTGTGACTCGAGAGGATCTTTGCAAATATTTCTCGGTAATCTTGAGTGCACAAGATTTGACGTAAGGCACACGTCGTACACATTCATCAAACTTGGTTTTTCATTTTCAGGAATTAATTGGTCCATCCGCAGCAAAGAGAAAGCGACTCAATATTCATATTCTTTCAAAAACTGCAAAGACAGCAGGAAGTCAAGCTAGCCTAGAAATTGAAACAGTTGCAGAGACTATGGAGGTTAGCCGTTTTCGTTAAAAAGCCCCGCGATTAATAATTTTTAAGATGCTGAATAGCTTCTTTTTTTTTAACAGCGGAGCCCAGTTCCAATTCTGGATATTCCAGGCTGGAAAGCGAAGCATGAGTTCTATTCCAACATTCCATACTGATTCAGTATTCCCCACAAGTTGAGTGTCTTTGCATATTTTTATTGAATACACAAGTACGACATTATTCAAAAAATAATTGTAGTAAACAAATGAAAACTAAACACGTTTGTGAGCTATGCCGGTTTCTCATTGTTAAGAATTCGACTAAGACGTTCCGCAGAGATTATTAGAAGTGACAGACCAATACCAGCTAATAGAAGTAGAAATGATGAGTAGATGTCTTCAATGCTGAGCGAGTTATGGCGGATTTGACTGTGTGGCAAGCACTGAGGCTGAGTATTCAGCTCGTAATGCTTCACGTATCGGTAGTTCAGGCCCGCCTCTTTGATTTTGAGAATCCTGTAACGACAAATTAATGTTTGATGGCTTCCAACAACACTAGTCACAATTCACTAGTCACACAAACACAACCAGCAATAAAATGTACGCATTTTTTAAATTCATTTCAACAATCGATTCTTCGTTTGTTCCCGATTGGAATTTCTTATGGTAAATGGTATCAGTTAAATCTCATGTGATTTGTGTGATTTTTCGTGTAAAAAAACGCTGACATCACTAAAAAAAATCACACATAACCACAAGAATTACGGGAAATACGGGAGTACCCAGCGCAAAACGTACTTATGATTGAAGACTTCTCTGTAGGGTGACCCTTTGCGCAGAACCATGCCAGAAGGCTTGTTCTTGAGAACCCAGAAAGTGACGATGCTCTCACAGATAAGGACGGAAGTGGTGGGGTCAGTGGAGTTGTAGGAAAAAATGTGTTGGACCGAGTCCCAGTAAAACATGAGTGCGGACTTGGAGGTCATCAATTGACCCAAGATTGAGTCAGGGCTCAGCTTCTGGATATTCACGTTCCCGCCGTGGTATGCTCCGAAACCCTGTCACATTCCCATTTATAATTATCGATATATTCCTGATTTTAGAAATAAAACCGTTGACTTTTCGAATCTGACCTTGACAAACATCCCCATGGACGCACTATCGTCACTTATAATGAGTGTATACTGATTGGCCAGGAGGTCTTCCACTGAATTCAGCTGAGACACACGTACGGATAATTTGGAGACGAGTGAAGCCGTGAAGGCACCGTAGAACACGACTCCGGTTAAATACGACGTGAAAAATAGGATTTTGAGCGCATCGGTTTTCGGGAAAGCGTGCCAACCTAAACATTTTAGTAGGAAAGGTTTAAACCGAGAAATCTGACCTTGACCTGACTATTAATGTCAAGTACCTTGCTGACACAACCACCCGGTTGTAAATGCGAGGGACTGACCCTGCATCTCTCCATCCTCATTCAAGGCATGACTCCAGGCTCTACAAGCACAAATGATTTCGAAGCACATCGCAATCCAGATGCAAATGACCAACAGACAGATCCATAACTTGTCACCGAAGGGTTCCAGGTAAATGTCCCGACTGAGGCTGTACTCAGGTATCTTGGCAAATGCAACCACACTGCAGAGAAATACAATGGAGGAGTCATGTCATGACCCGAGCTAACATACATATAAGCTTTTCAATGAGGTCATTGCAAACCTGAGTGGATACGTGGGATGCAGGAAGGTCAGAAGATTGTCACCCAGCTCCTCTCGCATATTCTCCTGAGATATCGAAATGTCAGCATATTTAAACTGGACGAGTGCTCGAGCGGTTCGACCCGCCAATGTCCCGTTCTCATCTACGTACATCCAGCTACCGGCAACTGCTATCTCCCTGATACAAGGTCAAAATGTCAAGTCAAGTTCACAAATGGCTTGCCAGGTAAACACGCAGACGTAATTTCTTACGAGAAACCAAGTGTAAATTGTAAATCTCGGAAGAGGCTAACTGAAAGTCCGGTTTCCAGCTTCAGCGTTCCAGTTTCATTCGAAAACTTGGTGTCAAATTCGTATGCATTGGTTGCCTGCAATTGACAAAAATTACGAGGAAAATAGAGTACAAACCAAGTCCACCCTATGCATTTCTGAAAATGACCTACCGATTGAACCGCCACAGCAACAATTGGCACCTTGTTGAAGTTATTTCGTAGCGTTGCAGCTGATCGTAAGAAAAATTTGTTGAAATCAACGGATAAACTCCTTGTCATCAGTACTTTAAAGGATAACATGTTCTTGTTTCTGTAGATCTCCCATAAAGTGTAAAATGAGGAGTTTTCTAGTTTGAATGCTATAAAAACGTTGGTATCGATAGTTAAGCTATGGGTCGAGTTCCAAACGTATGGTCGGATTTTGGAAGCTATGATGGACGCCATCTTGTCAACCATTGTTGGCCAAGCCACAATGAAGTAAGTCCGGCCATGACTCCACATCGGTGTCGTTTCCAGCATCTCGTCAATCTAAAAACAAATCCTTAATTAAAATTTAACTTATATTTGGCTTTTTTTTATCCGTTGTTTAATTACCAATTTAAAACTGGCTGGAACACTGAATTCGCAATCCGGGTAGAAGACCATGAGCAAATCCTTGTCAACCTTGGAATGAATAACCTTGCGGAAGTCAGGTCCTTGGACATTAAACATCCCAACGTTACATTTTGAGGTCGAGTGGATGAACGCGCTTAAATCAATATCTAAATAATACAAAGAAATATTTTTAAGATGCTAAAAAGCGAGAGCGTCTTTGCTTCGACGATAAAAACGAATTCAATTTTCTGTTTCCGCCACAAAGTTTTAAAAACCACGCCGCCCCACATATGAGGCGCTCCTGGCTTCCTCGACACCACCTGCTTTATGTTCGTTCTATAAAATGTGGACAAATTGCATAAATTACTTCAATTAAATTACGTAATTTGAAGACCTGAAGCATTTGTGGATATTGATTGTAATTTTGATGCATATTGATCATTTTAATTTGCAATTTATAGGATTTTAAAGCTACGAAAAGTTGAAATTACAATTATAGTTGAAATATTTTGGAAAAATTGGTATTTAATTTTATATTGCAGCTACACATTTCGCAAAATAATTATATGCAACATGCAACCTACAACATATTAACATGTTTTTTAATTTGTCATTAACCTTGGGCTTTATTGAAAATTGAATAGAAAAAAATTAATCAAATAGAACCTCGTTGTTGTTTTTGAACATATAATTTGTAATTGGTAATTTGTAATTCTGTCCGTAATTAAATGCGAAGTTTTAGCTGTAATTGTAATTATTTGTATAATTTAATTGAAAGAGCTTGGAAATGTAATTCGAAGTTAAATTTTTTAACCTTTTTTCACACTTGTTAATTGCTAACTAATTTTCGAACCGACCTGATACTTGATACTCGAAAACATTAAATTAACATTTACTTCAGATTAGTAAGTCCACATTTTAAAAAATTGTAACGTGTTTTTCAATTTGTCATTAAATTGTTTGCATCTGGTGTACTGAATAAAACAGGATCTTGTTGTTTTTACTGTATTTGAACCTGTAATTTGTAATTGGTCATTAATTAATTTGTAATTTGTAATTCTGTAATTCTATAATTAAATGCGAACTTTTAAGCTGTAATAATTGTTTAATTTAATAGAAACCGATATTTGTTGAATTATATTACAAATGTAATTCCAAATTACGTTAAAATGAAATGTCAAATGTAGCTCCGGTTTTTAACAAAATACCCTGATACCTACTTGAAGAATTGTTGTATTCAGTTCCCAGAAGAATATCCATTTCCGGAACTGAGTTCATCTCGAGGAACGAGAGTGGTCCATCTTCAGAATCCCGTATAACGTTTGGTGAAATTGTCAAAATTGAAATTATGAAGAAATAAAAACAAATTAAACTCTTTAACTTCATCTTTCTGGAACCAATTATAATCTAAAGCCTTTGTTGCTTGTAAGCGCTCAAAATGTCAAAGTCTAGTCAAATCAACTTGGAATTATGTTTTTGTGTTCAAGTGGGTTGGCATTTGGCACTCTGCCTTCAAGTACTCCGCATTCTAAATTATAAATTATGACGGAGCTACCGAATGAGCCGGAATGTAATTGCATGCTGTGCAATAATAAATTATGTGGATTCAACTGGACTTGACACTTCGGATTCCCATAGGCTCTATCGATTAGGCATGATGCCATCCGCCATCAACCAAATAATTGTGTTGACACATTGAACTGGCGCACTAACTCTCAAATTTCAATTTTTATTGATCAAACGGGCCATTTTTTTCGATTTATGGAATTTTTTACACTTTTTCTAAGACTTTGTCCATTATTTTGATGAATTATCTTATCGCTAATTTCGAAAAAGGTCCAATTCCTTTGAATACGTTTGATAAACGCCTTTTTCAATGAGTAGGAAGCCAAGGCTGAAAATGTGACCTAAAAGAAGTACGACGAGTGCTGTAAATACGTCGTTGATTCCAAGTTTGGCTTTAACGTTCGAGGGTACATGGGTACAGGGTACGCTGGTCCCAAGCGTGTAGTGCCGCATGTACCTGTGGTTCAGGCCCCATTCCTTCAGCTGTATTATTCTGTAAACATTAAAAATTAAATTACATTAAAATGATTTTTTCTATTTTATTTTAATTTTTAATTACATTTTACTCTAGCAAGGTTAGGCTTTAGGTTCAATAAATATTCATTTTAGGATTGAAAAAGGTCGTAAAAGTGATTTTATGTACAAAATTCGGTTCCTTATTTTGTTTTTTATTGAAAACTGATAAATAGCCAATAAATTAATTGAAATTCAGTTCTTTTTTACACTTTAATTAAATATTTTGGAGTTTAGGGTTTAGCGAGGTTAGGCTTTGAGTTCAGTGGAACGAAATTCGTTGTAAAAAAGTGATATTACAAAAAAAGGGTCGTGTATATATCTTCTTTTTTTTTGAAAATCCGCCAAATTGTGGGGTGAAATGTCAAAATTTTGGTTACTTCGTTCAAATTTTAAAAGTGAAAGTTTCCATTTGTCAAATATTTATGATTTAATTTCGTCGTTTTTGCCTTTTCTGTGTGTTCGATATCTTTTAGGTTCTAAAAATGTTCTAAATGTTCTAAAAAATATAGAATTTGCGACGCATTTTACCACTATTTAATCTGAATTTTATGTCTTGTATTATAAACCTGTAATTGAAATATTCTTTGTACGGCGAGTTCTTGCCCACGAGGATTCCCATCTGATATGGTGACTCATTGACATTCACTTCCGAAATTTCCTGACAAATCTCTCGACTCGTCAGACCCTCTCCCAGTGCCATGGCGTAGAAATGATGTGAGAATCCAATTATGGAGACAGGTTGATGATTCTGGATGTACTCCAGCCCTTTGTCCAGCCTCACGTAACCTCGGACTCGTTTACTGTAGCTCTGCACTTTCAAATTCTGAAATTATGATTTTTAATGTAAAAACAAAAGAAAACACTAGGTTTTCATTAATAATCGCTAAAGAGAGCAAGAACCATTTAAATATTTCTGAATCTTAGGTTTAAATTAATAAATTCAGATTTTTTATAAGCTTTTCATCGAATTTCGTTTTTTTCATAAATATTTTTCGTCTATATTCGTATTCATTTCATCGCTTTCTTCTTTCAACTTCAGATGCTTTATAATTCGAATTTATTAAGGCATTTTTCGAAGTTTTTTATCCGGCTTCTTACTCCGGAATTAATTTAATTTTTCTTAAATGAATAAAAATTAGAAGGCATGATTCTTTCGTTTACTTTTTTCAAATAATTCCATAACCTTTAATTAAAATCGAGAAACCTTATGCAAATTAGTAAGGATTAGCATATTTTGATGCATATTTTGAAGTTTTGAACATATTCTTACACTATTTGACTAAATATTTTGACACTTTTTGCAGTATCTTTCTATTGAATTAGATTTCTAATTAAAACTTAATTAGGTTTCTAAGTTTTGGACAGGTATTCTTTCTTTCAAAAATTGTTGCGTTTTATAATTGGGTGTTTTCATTTTGGCTGACTTGATTTTCTAGCCAAATTCACTTAAACGTGGATAACTCTGTGGTAAGGCAGTAATCCGAGAATTTTGAATATTATATTCAAAGTAGGGCACAGAATCCGCGAAAGGGCAGCAAAGGGCAGTTAGCCGAGAATTTCAAATACAAAATTCGGAATAGGGCGGTAGGGCAGTAAGCCGAGAATTTAGAATATATTGCAGTAGGGCACAGAATTTGGAATATAGCAGTAGGGCGGTAGGGCAGAAAGCCAAGAATTTGGAATATAGCAGGAGGGCGGTAGGGCATCAAGCCAAGAATTTGGAATATAGCAGGAGGGCGGTAGGGCAGAAAGCCAAGAATTTGGAATATAGCAGTAGGGCGTTAGGCCAGTAATCCGAAAATTTGTAATATTGCAGTAGGGCAAAGAATTCGGTATAGGGCAGTAGGGCGGTAGGCCAGTAAGCCGAATGTTTGTAATATGGTAGTAAGGCACAGAATTCGGAATAGGGCAGTAAGGCAAAGAATTCGGTATAGGGCAGTAGGGCGGTAGGTCAGTAAGCCGAATGTTTGTAATATGGTAGTAGGGCACAGAATTCGGAATAGGGCAGTAGGGCGGTAGGTGAATAAGCCGAAGCTTTGTAATATGGTAATAGGGCACAGAATTCCGAATAGGCAGTTGGCCGAGAATTTGAAATAGGGCAGTAGGGCCGAACTTCTAGAATCATTTTGCCTTTCAAGGTCAAGGTCAAGAAATCAATTTTCAGAGAATATCCAAACAGTTTATTGTACAAAAACCGTATTTTTTTTAAAAAAATAAACATTTACAAAATGCTTCTTCTAAACTGTGTCTTCAGCTTCTACATCAACGTCCAACCCCAGATCCCTAGACCTCGGGCTCGATTTCAGCTTCAGCTTGCTTAGTTTGACCTTCTCCTGTCTTGAGAGCTTCATCAAGGTTGAGCCGAGATTCCATGACAATTGACCTAGTTAAAAGTTGACATAAATTAAACATGTCAGTAGAGATACCTCCCAAAATTCAGTAATTAATTTTTGAAATTAGTTTTATTCAATTACCCATCCTTGTTGAAAATGACAATTTGGACTTGGACGAACTTGTCTGAAGCCACCTGCTCAAAATCCACAATGTAGCCGCGAATCTTCTTCCCACCAACTGTCTTCTTAAATTCCGCACGTTCCTCTGGAGTCCATTCCACAACTTCTTTCCCCTCATTATTATTGTAAAGACTTGCACGAGCCACTTGCGTCTCAAGTTCCAGAAAATCGGGACGAAGTGGGTAAATCAGGTCCAGAGTCACAATCTGACGCGTCCCATAGTCCAAGAGTTGCACGAGCACCTTAATGTGTAAATTGAAGCTAGCATTAGAAGAGCAAGTTCTGGTTCTGGGACTATGCTTACAAAATAATCGAAATCGTGGGTAGTACTAAATTAATTAATTATTTCAATATTTTTGTATGTGATTAATTTTGACAATTTAAGAAACATAAAATCCGAAATTTAAGCCATGCATGTGAATTTATCGTAAGGTGACAATTGGGCAAGTACGATTAGGCAGGTACAATTAAATTAGGCAGCGTGACAATTAGGTGACGAGAATGAGGCGCTGACAGTTGGGCAGCGACAATTAGGCGGCGACATTTTGGGCAGATTTGTTGAACATGTTAAACAGCGTTATATTGGGTTTAGTTGGGGTTTGTGATCTAATTTGGCAGGGATATGTTGCTGTGGATCTTAATTTTAACATTATAACTAGTTTAACATTGGAAAATCGTATCACAAACCAACATAACCGACCTTCTGAACAAAGAAGCATTACCTAACCTAACCCAACATTATACGATGTATAACAACATTCATGTGACAACATTTATGTGCCATTTATTGTGACAACATTTATGCGACATTTGTGTGACAAAATTTATGGGACATTTGTGTGACAACATTTATGTTTATGTACGACAACATTTATTTGGCATTTATGTTCCATTTATATGACAACATTTATATTTATGTACGACAACATTTATGTGGCAACATTAATGTGCCAACATTTATGTTTATGTATGACAACATTTATGCGATAACATTAATGTGACAACATTTATGTTTATGTATGGCAACATTTATGTGAAAACATTTATATTTATGTACGACAACATTTATGTGGCAACATTAATGTGACAGCATTTATGCGACAACATTTATGTGAAAATATTTATGTTTATGCATGACAACATTTATGTGACAACATTTATGTGAAAACATTTATGTCTATATAAGACATTCAACGCATTTTACCGCCCAACTGTGACCTGCCCAACTAACCCCGCCCAATTGTCGTCAATTTTATATTCTAAGAGTTACATCTTATTGAATAATGCATTTATGATTGAATTGAAATTAGCATTACCTCATCTTTAGCATTCACGTCCCCAGTGAGGATGACATCCTCCACATGGCATCTGTACCACATCTCGTAGACCTCATTGTAACAGGCATAGAACCCACCAACGACCAGGTCATCCTTCTTCATTGCAGAATTCTTCTTCCAATATTCGTCATAAAACTCAGTCATCTTCAATTCCAAATCCTTCAAATCCTCTTGTCCATTCAGATTTTGAATATAGAACTCTTGTGGTCCGTCGGCACTGACGACAAGGTACTGTTTCAAATCTTCAGCGTTCCAGAAAGTAATACCGCTTGGGGGGCCGTAACTTGGGTCAACAAATCCCTTCTTGATGTCCGTGAGACGAGGTTTGACACCCAATTCTAAATTAGAAAATTGTTTATGTCAATATTTCATGCTCGTCAGTTCTTTAGATCCTAGTTGAAGACGAAATCCGTAATGTTATAAGTTAGAATTTAAATATAATGAGAAATGAGTTATATTGGATTTAATATTAGTCTGACGGCAAATGTGCTCAACCAAAATTACAACTTACTTACAACCCATAACACAACCTTATTCATAAGTGGTAAAAACTACGTGTGAAATGTGCAGAGAAAATTTGCTGTGAACTCGGTTTATTCTGACGTCAACTAAGTTTAGTTAATTTATGCAAGAAAATTTCCAAAATAGAGTATGCGCTAAATATGCGAGAAGAAGAATGTTAAAATAATATATACTCCAAAATATGCAATAAAAATTTGCAATAAAAATAGCAAAATAAAAGTTGCAATAAAGTATGCAATAAAAATGTCAAAATAAAATATGTACGGTAACATGCAGCAAAAGCATATTTTATGCACAAAATAAACTAGAATATGCAACCAAAAAGCCAAATTCAAATATGCACTAAAATATTCAAGAAAAAATGGCAACATAGAATATTATGCGCTAAATATGCAAGAAAAATGTAAAACTAATATAGACTCTAAAATATGCAGTAAAACAAACAAAAATATACAATAAAATATGCAAGAAAAATAACAAAATAAAAGGTTCAATAAAGTATGCAATAAAAATGTTGAAATAAAATATGTACGGAAACATACAGCAAGAAGCATCTTTTATGCACAAAGTAAACTATAATATGCAACATGCAACCGAAAAGCCAAATTAAAATATACACTAAAATATTCAAGAAAAACTACAAAATAAAATGAAATATGCAATAAAAGTAACTGTGAAAATACATGTGTCAATGTCATAGCTACTGGGTCTGCTGTTAAACAGGTCTGACTGAAATATGCGGAGAAAATCAGCGCTGAACTAAGGTTTATTTCTATTTTGCGGTCAACTAAGTAATAAATTTTGCGGCGAGTATTAGCATTTATTTGCGGTGAGATTAAATTACAGCAGCCCTTCATCTACAACTAGACCTAATAGTACTTACTTATTGCTGGCTTCGTTCCAAGCTTGAGTCCGGCAATTACAACTGCCCAGTATTCCGGGTCCAGAATGATGTCCTTTGGTGCTTGCATTTTGGTTGAAGCACAAAGTATTGAAGGTCAACTTAAACACTGATCGATATATAAAACAACTGATCACTTTCACTTGGAGACTGACTGATGGTGGGTGACTGACTGACTAACTGGTGACTGACCACTGGTCCAACCAAGGGAGGAACGGAGCTCTGACACAAATGAAAACTAAAACCAAATGATTGAACCACTGGAACTTCCAACTGACGAAGACAACAAACTTAATTAGCAAATCATAGAATTGTGCGCAAATCTGTGACAAATTTGCGATTATGAAATCACATTCGACTATGTTTTGGTTGTTGGCATTTGGCAGGGCATTTTGGTAAATTACACATACGTATTATGAAATGAGGGAAAGTACCATATATGATGCTGTAGGTCAACGTCGACGCTGCACGGTCGATGTAAGATGCTAACGGAATTCGTAATTCACAGCTTGAATTTTCAAAAATCATGCATTTGATATAGCCAGGATGGTTTAGATAGGGGGCAGGCAGAAGGCAAACAAAGTCATTCGTAATTTGAAGAATGGATTCTTATGCTAGAACATATTTTTTGGGGGACATCTTCTGAGGCTCTAGCGCATGATTGCATATTTTGGTGCATATTTTGAAGTTATTTGACATATTTTTGTACTTTTATTGCACTATATATTTTTTATGGCACAGTTTGAAGGTATTGCTTCAATTTTCTTTTTTTTTCAATAAAAACTTCTTCACCAAAATTTATTTCAGGATAAATACTTTTCAAAACTTTGGTGTTGATTTGATGGCTTCCAACATTTAATGTGATTTAAAAACTTCGTTGACTGGATTTTCTACCAATGATTTAGTTTTTAGGAATTTAAATTTATTTTGTGCATGGAAGATGCTTTTTTTCCGTGCATATTTTATTTTTAAATTTTTATTGCATAGTTTAGACCATATTTATTTTATCATTTTTATTGCATACTTTAGTGCATATTTTATATTGACAGTTCTACTTTTTACGGCATTTTAATGAATATATTATTCAACGTTTTTATTGCATTTTTATTTTGGTCTTTTTTTATTGCATATTATATTTTGGTCTTTTTTTATTGCATTTTTTTTATTGCATATTTTATTTTGGTCTTTTATTGCATATTTTAGAGCATATTTAATTTTGACACCTTTAACTTTTTACTCACAGACTAGAGATCAGCAGCGAAGGAGCCGATCTCTGGACTTGTGGGTTTTACTGCATATTTTATAGCATACTTTATTTTGATATTTTCACATGCAAATTTTAGTACATAATATTATATTTTACCGTTTGGATTGCATACTTTGGTGCATATATTATTTTGGCAATTTTACTTTTTACTGCATATTTTAAAGCATATTTTATTTTGGAAATTTAACTGCATATTGTAGAGCATACTCTATTTTGACATTTTCACATGTATATTTAATTGCATATTTTATTTTACCGTTTCGATTGCATACTTTGGTGCATAATTTATTTTGGCAATTTTGCTGCATATTTTAGAGCATATACTCTATTTTGACGTTTTCCAATGCATATTTTAGTACAAATTTTATTTTACCGTTTCGATTGCATACTTTGGTGCATATTTTATTTTCGCAATTTTAGTTTTTACTGCAAATTTTAAAGCATATTATATTTTGGCAATTTTGATGCATATTGTAGAGCATACGACACGCTTGATCTTACCAAACATATATAATAGGACCTTAAGGATTAAGCTGAGCTTGTAATCTACAACTTTATTAAATAGTTAAAATATATACTCCCAACTTTAATAACGTCAGCTTCCATGGTAAATATTTAAGCTAATTGCAATTTTACTCTAAAATTCCGTCTTATAAAGTGAAAGTTGAGGCTCAAACATGCGAAGGTCATAAATGGTCAATGTGAATTTCATTCGTACGTACCTCGAGAATGTAGTTCATGGTACTGCTCTCTGAGTCCGCGTAGACGACCAGATGGCTTTCCATGAGTTTGACGAAGGACGTAATTGGAACCACTTTGACAGACAGGGTGGACACAATAGCCGCTGAGTACATAATGTAGGACAAAAGGCCCACAAAGGCTCCACTCAGAAACACCACTTGGAGTGACAGGGCTCCGGGATACTTGTGCCAGCCTAATTAACATGTCAATTACTCAAATATTTCCAAATAAAAATGATACTTTGCATATTTCATGCAATAATAACAAACTAGGCAAATAGGTGCGAAAATTCTTTCGCTGACGGCTCAATTACCATTTTTGTCTAATTTTTTTGAAATTCTTTAATTTTGGCTGTTTTTAGCTGTAATTTTATTTCATTACCCTGTTGACAAATGGTTCCAATGGCCCAAATGAAGCAGTCTTCACGTTCCGCATATTCACATTCGAGGTGACGTAGGTCCGAGTTGAGTGCTGCCCTGGTTCGTATCCAAGAGATGAGCCTAAGACAGAAAATGATGAGTGTCCAGGTGATTCCGAGAAGTGTCCATACTTGGTAGCTGAAGGGAGAGATGTAGATGTCACGAATGGAACTGGCAGGCGGTTGACGGAAGAAGGCCTTGATTCTGTCACATGCATAAATGAAAGGTAAATACTGAGTGAAAACAACTTTCTCCAGAAAAGCCGAATTAATTGATGCCAAATATGCAAAGTACAAAATTTGACCCAATTTCAACGTAGGAATGAGTAGTAAACAAAAGGGTGACTTAAATTCATCAAGTACAGCATTTTTAGAGCATAAGCTGAGCTTGCAAGCCTAGTAATTTTTAAATTCATTATTGAGTGAAAGTGACAAAACTTTCTCCAATGAGTGAATGTTGCCAAATTCAACCAAATTCAGTGTGTATGAGCGAAAATGTTTGAATTCCGACTAATCCAAAAGAATCTCACCATTGTGCAGCATGGGTTCAATTTGTGTAAGCGACATGCGTTTGTGTAAAATGGAGAATCATTAATCAGTACCCGCCGTAGTAGGTTGGCTGAAGAAAGCTCAGCTCAGCAGCACGGTAAGGCAGCATTGTTGACACGGAAAGCTGGAGGTCAGCAGATCCATTGTTCAGTTGCTCGTGGGTCGTTCCCTTGATCGTCCCATTGGGCCAACGTCCCACCCAGTCACCTTTCTGATTCACGTGTCTGAAAATCAAAGTTCTTCAATTGAGCACCAACCTACTCCGTACACACTCTTGTACGGTGATACAAAGTGATCTACGCTAAATTGGTTTCCAGTGGTCTGCATATTAGGTATGGACAACATTGGTCAAAAATGTCGGCGCATTGATATAAATTGATCTACGATTAAATACCCCGGTTGATTCCGGATTATATTTGTCAACGTTATCGGAAATACAATGGTCAAATCCCGTTTTGACCTTGACTTGTTCGAATTGGTCTAAACTTGATTACAATGACGTTCAGTGGTCAAAATCTCATCAAATCTAAACTACACTGGGTTTCACTGGTCAAATCCTGTCATATAAATTACCTACACTGGCCAAATCTGATCTACTACCCTTGTCTGCATTGGTCTACGCTGGTCAAATCTTATTAAATTTTTGACCTATACTGGTCAAAGCATATAAAAACTGAGCTACACTGCTCAAATCTCGTCAAATCTGATCTACACTTGTCTGCATTGGTCTATACTGGTCAAATCTTATCAAATATTTGACCTACACTGGTCAAAGCATATATAAACTGATCTACACTGGTCGAATCTCGTCAAATCTGAGCTACACTGGTCAAATCTTGTCAAATCTGATCTACACTTGACTGAATTGGTTTCTATTGGTCAAATCTTATCAAATATTTGATCTACACTGGTCGAATCTCGTCAAATCTGAGCAACACTGCTCAAATCTTGTCAAATCTGATCTCTACACTTGACTGAATTGGTCTCTATTGGTCAAATATTATCAAATATTTGACCTACACTGGTCAAAGCATTTAAAATCTGACATACACTGGTCAAATCTCGTCAAATCTGCTCTACATTTGTCTGCATTGGTCTAAACTGGTCAAATCTTATCAAATAATTGACCTACATTGATCAAAGCGTACAAAATCTGTCCTAAACTGGTCAAAGCGTATAAAATCTGATCTATACTGGTCAAATCTCATCAAATATGATCTACACCTGTTCGCATGGATTTGGAGTGCTCAATGCTCAAAGCTGTTCAACACGTGTCGGTCTTGATCTAACACTGGTCAAATTTCGACAAATCTGACCAACACTTAAATCTGTATTAGCCAACACTTGTCAAATCTGATCTACGCTTCTCCTCATTGATCTGGAGTGGTCAAAATGGTTAAAACTGATCCTCGTACACCTGTCTACATTGATCTACACCGGGATGTATCCAGTGATCTACGTTGGTTCATTAGCCTGTTAAGAAAATTACACAGATTCACATAATTAAATTTTACGTAAAATTAAGAAGGCGGGCCAAGTCACGCAATAGTCGAACTGAGGACCCATCAATGAAATGAATCGTTCCATTTCTTTCCTCCGTTGATATTTCCAGATTTGAATCTTCATCATCCTGTGCCCCAAATTAAAATTGTTATAGTACTGCAATTATCTGTTTTAGTTTTAAGTTGGGCCCATATAAATTTGGAAAATAGAGTCGCTCACCACGTAGAGAACACGGAGCCTGATGCCTTTGAAATTCTTTCTCCGAAGTGCTTTTCGATTTATGTCCGTAAGACAATGGAAGGCCGCACCTGCTCCAGAATATTCTATTTCTTCCCAAACTACTTCTAATTGAATGCAGTACATTTCGAAGACACGAAAACCGTTAATATTGCCTGACACCCGGAACAGAACGAAGAAACTTGTTTCCAATGTAAAATATTTACATTGCAATTGGAATTTTTCCCAAATTGTTTCATTTCTTAGAACGGCTTCAGCTCCTTCGATTGCCGGCCATATCAGGAAATTTGTTGAGCTTTTGAATTTTATGCTGTGAATCTATTTATTAAAGAATTATGCACATTGTTCTAAAATTTCAAAATTTTAAATTATGCTAGATTAAGTTACCAGCGGTAGCATTTTATACAACGATCCAGCATCAGCTGGAACATACACAAAAACGAGCCGAAATTCAGTTCCAGAATCTTCTTTTATAAATTGTAGCTCCTTGCCCAGTGCAGCCTCAAATTGAAATGCTGGCGTGTTGCAAAATTTGTCTAAAATCGTCAAATTCCAAATTTATGCCATGAGTTTTAAACGTTTCATCTTACAGTATTTTGAATCTCACCGTAAGAAATGTCCGTGACAATTGTAATTTGAGTATGTGGTCCAAGCTTCGCTAACCATCGTAAAATTTCAAAACCCACGTCAAACGTGGAACAACACGTAATCAAAAAACAAATTATAAAAATGGTATTTGAATAAATACCGAAGAAACGTTGAAAACCCATTCTGAAAAGCTAAAAAAGTGCTCACTAGTGTTGAATCTGAATTGCAATACGAAATTCTAATAAAATGCTGCAGACTGAACACGGAATTCAAAACAGATCACATGAACTCATTATGATTCACTAGGCAGCGGTTATTATGTATTGAAAGTTGAAAAAATATCATTAGTTAAGGCGACAGTTTGACATGCGACACATATTGTGTCTAATTTGCTTACAGAAACAACATTATGGACAACACAGAGGGTGGATACGATAATTGTCTTGCATTATGAAAAAAGTCATCAGTTTACGAGACGATTGGAAATATGATTCATTTAAAATATAACTGATTATAGAAGATTCCGATTTTTTAATTTTTAAGCTGCTTAAAGATTATTTTAGAGATTTTTCGCCAAAATTGTGCAAAAATTACCCTTAAAGTTGATATAGAGAAGCAGGTCCTGGTAACAGGGACATGTGGCGAAAAAATTAAAACTCAACTCACGAGGCATTACCAGTTTTCGCAAATTATCGTTATTGCTTTAATTATTTTAACATGACTAATTAATGCTATATTTTGCAATTTTTTTTCAAAAATCTTAAGTTTCTTTTCTCAGTTTTTAAAATTTAAAAAAGAAAACATAAGCTTCTTTAATCTGTTTTCCAAATTTTAATTGATCCTAATTTTTCTGCTCAGCTGCTGCTCAGTTCACATTTTCGGTTGCAGATCTGTCAAAAATCGGAGACAATAATTGGCGTATGGCGAAATTCAGAGACGTCAAAGTCAAAGTGTCCTTTTTTGATTTCAATCTATATCACTTCTCACTATTTAAAAATGCATTTTTTTTTACAAATGAAGTTTATTTCATGTACTTAATAGACTTAAAACATTTTTTGAAAGGGTTGGAATTATTTGTAGTAGTAACCAAACAGTTAATAACCTAATAAATTAAAACTATCAAACGGCATTATAATGCTAAAGAAAATACGTTGATTTAAAAATTAATTCATTTTATTCACTTGCACCTGTCTAATTGTACATAGCCCTAAATTTGTAGGCACAAAAACCAGATCCAATGGCAGATCAAGGCTGCTTGGAGATGGTTTTGAGCTAGGAAGGCATCCCTCCGTGTACTTCCGGGATTATCATGATTTTACAACGTAATTTGTTTAGCGAATTTTAGCGGGATTTGCAATATTTTTGTTGCTCTAGTTTCAAGATTCTTTTCCATTTCATTCATTTGTAGCGGGTTTTTTTTTTTCAATTTAAAATCAAGTTTTTCGTTGGATTTGGAGTGTTTTCATATTTTGAAAACATCTACAACTTGAAATTGGAATTAAAATTGAGATTAAAATGTACTGTTGTCTGATTAAAATGGAATTTTTAACGCGATTTAAAAAATATATATTTTTATTTTGAGATTGATTTAAGGTAAGACATACATAAGACGCAAGGCGATACAACTAAATTATTAAAATTTAATATTCATATCTGGATTAAATTAATCTTTTAGTTGGGTTAGGTTTTAGTTATGTTTTCGGTTAAAAACTGCCAAAAATTGATCTGTCATGAAACCGCTTTAATGGTTCACAAATAATCATCCAGCTTGTCACAATAACATTTGCTTTATCAGTTCACCAGGTGTTTTGATTTCATATCCAGCCCACTTTATAAAAATGGTTCACAAGTTACTACAGCTACTCTACTGTATCGGGTTGGTGCATTACTGTATGTGCTTTTGCTTTGTTGCACGTCCCTTTTGGTCACAGTCACACACAAGCTGCGGTCAAGCTAGTATTTACATAACGCTAATGCTCAATGATTTCCAGCATTCTTCTTATTTGTAAATATGGCTAATTTAATTCAGGTGATTGACCTCGACCTTCAGACGCAAGAAGCTTCGTAGAAGGAACATTATCTTGTAAAATCATAAAATAAAGAATTCCGGCTTTCTAAATCAAACCCATAAATCTGACTGCTGCATTTTCCATACCAATTCGTCCATGTCAACCTACATCAATCATCAAAGCCTAAGTTTTTAGACCAAAAGGTCTTATGGGATGGTCCTGTCTGTCCGTCTGTCTGTCTGTCTGTCCGTCAGATACTTTTTGGAAGCACAGCGCAAGTCACGTATGTAACATCGTATCAACGGAAGCTTAACTGCTTCAGCTTAGCAGCCGAGCTTCTATATGTA